>LOJH01002070.1:0-15979 GCA_001685095.1 Ellobius talpinus
GCACTTGCCGACAGCATACCCACACAGGAAAGGGCAGCGGGATGGGTGTGTGTGTGTGTGTGTGTGTGTGTGTGTGTGTGTGTAACAGAAGGGACCCTTATACACTGGTAATGAGAACAAACACTAGTTTAAACACTATGGAGGTCACTATGGAAGTGTCTCGGAGAAACTAACAGCAGATCGAGCTTGCCTATGAGCGAGCCACATCTGTCACTCCTGGGCATTTGCCCTGAGGACATCACAGACACCGCACACCAGTGTTCGCCGCAATGCTCCTCGTTCCCTATGGGGCTAACGGGGTGTCCAGCAGCAGAAATGCACAACGTAAAGGCGACTTATCTTCTCTGTGGGTTCCCTTCAGCTGTGAAGAAGAACAGAGCCAGACTGTGGGGGATGAAGACAGCAGGAGATAAGCATGGGCGCTAGGTTTCATGCAGACACATAAAACCTCGCACTCACAGGATACGTGGGAGCAGCTGCGATATGGCTGCGCAGGGGGAATAAAGGAGGCCGATGGAAGTGGGGAGAGAAGACGCTCCAACACCGTCAAACACACGCATGCAGATGGCCTTATAGAATCCACCCTGGTAACCTTTAAACGTGTTCTTGAGAAAGCAAGGCTAGACCACGGTCTTCATTCTATTTTAAAGCTTTTATTTTTAAAAGAAGAACTATCTAATTTTATCTCATTAAAAGTAACCTTTTAGTTAATTAATCAGTTTTAAAAAAAATACAGTGGGGGCTGTGGGGTGGGTAGCCCGATAGGTAAAGTGTTTGCCACGCAGGCATGAGGACCTGAGTTCAAATGACTAGAACCCACGTAAAGCCAGGCATAGCCATGAACATCCACCATGTCAGGGTCCTCACTGAGATGGGAGATGGGATGTAAACACGCCTAGATGCTCTCACGCAGCTAACCTGGCACATGCAGTCAGGCAGCTGGCATGTGCTGTGGTGAACAGCAAAGAGGCCTTGTCCCCAGACAAGGTGATGGGGAGAGCCGATAGCTGAGGCTGTCCTCTTCATACTGGTGTGTGGCATGTGCAAACCGTCAAGTGTACATGAACACACACATCACGCCTGTGTGCATGCACACAAATCACAGCGAACTCCAAGGTAAACTATGGGTTCAAGGAAATAATGACCTGTCAATGCCAAGCTCGTCTGTTATTAAAACGTGCGCCACTCTGGCAGGGGACATCACTGCAGGGCCGGGGAGCCAAGGGCTATGCAGGAGAAGAGCTGCACTTTTGGCTCCATTTTGCTGTGACCTGAAAATGACTCTAAAGATTAAAGTCCTTTTAAAAAGGGAAGTTTCATGGGTGTTGGAGAGATGGCTCAGCACTTAAGAGGACAACCTGCTCTTGCAGCGGACCAGAGTTCAGTTCCCAGCACCCACACTGGGCAGCTAACTGTTCATGGTAACTGGTCTCCAGGAGATCCGATGCTTTCTTCTGCCCTCCATAGGCACACACTGTGCTCAGAGGCGCAAATCCATACACATACGCAGTACTTAATAAAACAGGCTGGGCCTTTGATCTCAGCATTCAGGAGGCAGAGGCAGGTGGCAGGTTTGGGGTCAGCCTGGTGTGCACAGCAACGTTCAGGCCAGTCAGGCTTATATGGTGCCTTGAAAAACTGGCAACACCCTAAAACTAAAACTAAAACTAAAGCAAAACAAATCGTTTTAAAAATAAAACTGAAAGATGAAAAAAAATTGCTTTAGTTAGCAATGCTCTCAGACTATTTAGCACCCTGCTGCAGGCTGAAGAGGCCTGCTCACAATGACGTCAAGGCAACTTTTATACATATAATTAATAATAAGAGTAAGAGTAATGGGGCCGACTCTGATTCCTTCCAAGAGAAACAGTGACGTCGTCTCATTCACCTGCTAACCTTTTCCATTCCTCGATGCATCCTAGAAAAGGCAGCTCTGACCAAAGTGGGAATGTGCACCACGAACAAAGGGGAGAAGTCTGTGCATCTGTGAAGAAACTGAGCCTGCAGTGGAGCTGCAAGCCTGTGATCACAACACTCGGGAGGCTGAGATAGAAGGATCACAAAACTGGGGGTCAGCCTGGTGCACACAGTGAGTTCATAGCCAGCACAGACTAATAACTAGGTCTTATCTCAAAGAATCCAGGAAGGGAAGGGAGAAAAGAACAGGACAGTTCACAGTGGATGCTGGTGTGAGAGACTGCTGGTCGACCTGAGCTACAGAGTAGTTCCCAATGAGCCAAGGCTTGCCTCAGACCCCAGGCCTGAGACAAGGATGAATGTCAAGTCACACCCTCTCCACTGTGCCCATTCAGTCAAGTTCTCTCTTGGTTCCTCTCACAGCGTGCTAGGCTTGTGCAACAACATAAAATAGCCGTGGGAGTTTGCAAACAAGCACTTTACTACCTCATCAGCCCTGTGGAGAAAGCCCTTTCACATGGAAAGTGTCAACTTGTAACAGGAAATCCGTTTGAGCCCTGGGCTCTCCCAGCCCAGCATCTACCTGGTTATCCCATGATTCTGACACCTGAAGCATAAATAGCTTTTCAAGAGCCATGGGGGGGGGAGTGGGGAGGGGTTAGATGACCCTGGGATTCCCTGGGATTTAGGAGCACAGCACAGAATCTAGAGTCTCCACCTGGCCTTACATTCCAGGAGGTTCGATCAGCAATTACTTTGAACTTCTAAGCTCCCAACACAATGCAGTCTTCACTCTGCCCCACCTTTAGGTTCCTGAAGGAGAAGCTGTGGGTGGGATTTGGGGTTGGGGTCTTCTGCATGCAGCAGGAACCCAGGGTGCAGAGAGTTGCACACTCAGACCCAAGAGCCTCAACTGTGGTTCTGTGGCCTGCCCACAGGAGGATTTGGAACCTTTTGGGTCTGGTTCTGGGCTGTAAGAGAGGGCCCTGTTGTGAAGAGCAGAAAGGGCTTACTTGGGTCATTGGTGCTTTGGGAAAAAAAGATAGGATTCCTATTTCCAAAAGGAACTCCTCACCACTCACTGCCTCCTTCTCCAGCCTTTGTGGGGTCCTTCTACTGTGGGTAAGGACCTCACAGAGATGGCACCCCTCACACACAGATGCTGCAAAATTATTTGCTAGAGCACTTTAGTGGGCCCACAACAATATGTCGGGGAGTTGCTCTGCAAACAGCACATTTTAAAGCCTTTTAGAGCAGAGGATACAGAGGGAGAACAGAGAAGCTTCAGAGTCTCAACTCCACAGTCCTCTCCCCCAGGGGCCTATTACTCTCCTGAAAGCTAGACGATGGAAGCTTCCATCACTAACTGTAAGCTATGGGTTCTAGTATGTTATAGTCTTGTTTTTAACAATAATAAAGCTGTCAACAAAAAGCCCTTTGGAGCTACGCATGTGCACGAGCACGCACACACACACACACACACTCTGTTGTGGGATATTTATACACTGCCAAGATATATTGCTGTGATTGGTGTAATAAAAAGCTAAATGGCCAATAGCTAGGCAGGGGAGATAGGCGGGACTTCAGGGCAGAGAGAGGGGACACTGGGAAGAAGGCAGAGTCATCAGACAGATGGAGAGGAAGCAGGATGGGAGTACAGAGTAAGGTAACTGAGCCACATGAAAGAGCATAGATTAAAAGGTATGGGTTAATTTAAGTTATCTTATTTAACTAGTTAAGAACAAGCCTAAGCTAAGGCTGAGTTCTCATGATTACTATTAAGTCTCCATGTCATTTTTTGTGAGCTGCTGGCCCAAAGAAAAATCCATGTACAACACACAACAAAAACAGGTTTCTGAGCCTACACTTGGTTGATCAAATAAATCCTTAAACAGGGCAATAAGTAGAGAGGGTTCCTGAGCGTCAACCAGACACAGTCTAATCGACCACTCTTTGATGAACCTGCGGAGTCTTTGGGGAGAAGGAAAGTAAAATCCAAGCCTTACCCATGAGCAGCTTCTTTTTATTTCCCATACTATGTGACACGTGTTTACTTCCCCCACTTAAATCTGAGCTCTGAAATCGCTAAGAGAAGCTAACCGCCAGCGTGCCATGTTTACCAATAGCCTCTGGAATTCCTCCAGCATTCCACAGTCTTAGACTCCCAAGCACACCTCACAGAACTATGCAACCCTGATCTGGGTGTGAGGACGGACAAATTGACAGAACTAGTTCATCCTGTGCATAAACCATGGGGCACAGCTTGACTTTCACACATTGGCTGTCGTATCCCCAAGAAGATGCTATATGAAATGGATGGAGCCTTGAGAGGGAGATTTAAACTATTTTCTCTCAACTCCCCTGAAAGAACAACAGGAGGGAAGTGGGCTTTGTTTGATAAAAATGTAACTGTTAGTTTCTTCGGTCTGTTTTAATATTTCTGAGACAAGGTCTCACTATGCTTCCTTGGGCTCCTGAGGAGCTGGGATTACAAATGTTTGAACTTCATGGTACTCGAGTCACATCCACAGGTCAAGCCACTTTTAAAAACATAAAACTTCTCTGTAAGGTCTAAAGCTCAAGTCCTTCAGTTGCTGAAGAAAATACCCATGACCTCAAAGCATTTAAAAGCACATTTTCAAATCCCCACCCTTCCAAACACTCAGCGGGAAGATGAAATTTATCCACAAACACATTTTCCAACTTCCCTGTGCACAGAGCCACGTAAATGACCTTTCAAAACTCTTCTTGAGCCATGTTTAAAATGAAAGGCGGCTGCTGTACTGTGCATCACCTCAGGAGAGGGGTGCAGAGAAGGGGTGCAGTGGAGGGGGGACACAGTGGTGGGGGACACCATGGTGGGATGCAGTGGAGGGACACCTGTGTGAGGAGTGGGCTAAACAGCAGCTTTCTTAGACAGATAAAGCCAGAGATCACGACAGGGAGTCACAAGGTCTCCTGCACAGACATGTACCATAAAACCCTTGAGTCCAGGGAAATAAAACTTGGCCCTCGCTTCACTTCCTAGCTTTTCACAGCTCAAGCAGCTGTCGTCCTGGCCCCACAAGGTTCCAGTGGCTTCTCACGAACTATTACAGACACATTCACCAAAAGGATCCAAACCTGGGTGAAGGTGATGGATAAATCGTGGAAACAAACACTCTACGGTGCAGAAAGCGGACTCTGAAACTGCCCCAACAAGCATCATCCAGCATGGTCAGGCAGGGTGGCACACACTGTGACCTCCTCACTGGGCTAGCCAAGGTATGGGGACCAGGGATTCAAGGCCAGCTTGGGGTACACAGGAAGACCCTGTCTAGAAAACACTAACAACTATGATATCCAGCGCAGACTGTGAGAGAAGGCGGGAAACAAACACGTTTCACAGACGCTGTACCCTCGGCGCTTAAAGTAACATCCAAAGGCTCCAAGATGCAGAACCCCCACCATCTAGAGCCTCTTCCTTTCGGGGTGGCTCTGCCTTATATTCCCCTCACACTCAGAAGCAAGGCAGCTCTGGAAATGTTGGGAAAGTGCACTTTCTAACTTGGAGGAGGCAGAGGGAAGCCCCTGAGAGAGCATGGTTTAAAAAGCCCCCCAGGTAACCATAAAAAGACTCCTCTCTGACACTCTGCCTTCAGATGGCTGACTATGGAACTTCACTCCTGACCTTACCTAAATTCTTAGGGCATCCAAAGTACATTCTGAATAAAGTATGTTGTCTAGAATTTGATTTAACAAAAATCAGAATCACAGGGTAAATCCAGGTGGTAACTGCCTGCACCAGCACCCTGTGCTGAGGCAGAAGGTTGTGAGTTCAAGGTCAGCCTGAGGTGCACGGTGAAACCCTGTCTCCAAAAGTCGGTTAGGTAGTTAAGTAGTGACACACATTTGTGATCCCAGTACTCCAGAGGCTGAGGCAGGAGGATTGTGAGCTCAAGGCCGTAGGGACCACACTGAATGCCTTTGTCTCAAAAATCAAGCCAACAACAACCTCTGCATTTAGATAGGTCACACTGACAGTACTGGCTTTTAATTTCATTTTAAAACCCAGTGGGGGGAGGGGTGACAAGAAGGTGAGGTGGGTCAAGGCGCTTGCTGACAATCCCCACGGATGATCTGAGTTCCCGCAGACCCACAGGACCTGAGTCCCAACAAGCTGTCCTCTGACCTCCACACACATGCCTTGACATTCTGCTCTCTTTTCTTTCTCTCGGAGAGGCAGTTTCGCTTCTGCCTCTCTCCCCACTTCTCTGCTCCCTCCCCTTTCTCTCTCTGTCCTCTTCTCCTTCTCCTCCATCCTTCTCTCCTCTAAGTAATAAATATCCATTTCTATTCTGTATGATGTGTCTGTCCATGTGCCTCCCACCCGCTCGCCCACCCACCTGCTCGCCGCTGGGAACCTGCGCCTTCGGGGGACTCACTGTCACCTGCCCAGCCGTTCGCCCATGGCTGGATCTGCACGGTCTGCGCGGCTCTCCAGGTCAGGGAACCTCACAGGACCAGCCCGCCCCGCCGCCGCAAGCTGCTCGGGACCCGCTGGCAACAAAAATCATAACACCTGGGATAGTCCTGGGATGCTATCAGGAACATCTGAGAGAATGGGGTCCCTTCCCAAGTGTGGCATTTTACCTGGACGGCTTTCTGTCCACTGCGCCACTCTGCTGGAGCATGGGAGAATCCAAGCATGCCATTAGCACGTCTTCCAAACTAACTTCAAAAACACAATCACAAAAGCAACAGGAGAGGTTTGGCAGCCCAGGCACACCCAGAAAGCAAAAGAACTTCACTGAAGGCAGATGCATCTCTCCAGACTCTGGAGACAGGCTCTAAAGGGACAGAACTGGGTGGCCGGGTTCTTAGTGAGAGGTGGTGCCCCTGACCTCCCTCAGCAATCTTCCACACCTCCCTTTCCTTCCTGCCCTGGGCCTGAGCTCAGTCTGCTCAACTCTCCCCAGGGCCCAGGGCTCACAGAGGCAAACGGGAGGACGCGTCCATCTTACTTCCTATCCAAACATCAATCGGTGGCCAAGCAGTTCGCCAGCTCTCTCTCTTTGGGTCCGAGTGCCCGGGACTGAGCTTCATGGACTTGTCGCCTGGCTCACAGGCTCCTGCAGCCCAGCCAGGGAGCCTGAACTTAAAGTAGTCTTTTGCACACAAAAGCTACTCAGGAGCTCCGTTCCTCACAGGTGATGCTTGCGCCTGCCGCACAGAACTCTAGTCAGAATCACGCCATAGTAACACAGGCCAAGGACTACTTATTCAGAGTTTGGATTTCCAGATTTTTTTTAAAAAAATTTGCATTTACAGAATTAAATGTCGTGTGGTGGGACCCAAGCCTAAACACAAAATTCACCTGTGTTTCAAATACACCTTCTACACATAGCCTAAAACTAAAGTACAATATTTAATAATTTTGTGCACAAGAGGCTAAGGAAACAGCTTAGCAGGTAAAGGATTACTGAGGTAGCCTGGAGACCTGAAGTTGATTCCCACAACCCCCCAAAAAGTTAGGCGGTGTGTTCACACGCAGTAACCCTACCACCGGAATGGCAGAGACAGGAGGATCTCTGGAGCTCACTGGCCAGCCTATCTGGCAGGCCCCTGGGTCCCAGGAAGAGACCCTGTCTCAAAAACAAGGTGGATGGCTCCTGAGGGAAGACCTCTGAAGCCTGCTGGCCTCCACACAGTTAGATGTCATGTGAGCACACACACATACATACACACACATGTGAACATGCACACGGACACACATTCTGTGCATGCAACCAAGTTTTATGTATGAACTCCCACTAATTATATAACTAAGGAAGTTTTGGACGCTGGAGCCACTCCCAATTTCAGATTAGAAACATTGAGCTTGCCTATCAGTTCCCAGCACACCATAAACACTACTGACATCTATCACCCGTGCCATGGTTATTGTTGTTATTTCAATGAGTACTGCAGAAACACAGACTGCTCAGTACAACCAAGCACCTTCAACAAGCTACCAATTACAGAACAGAAATAGTTCTTACATTAGCATATTTATCAGAAGGAAGCAAAAACAAGCAAGTACAGAGCCTGAGGAACCGTGGTGGTGACAGGGTGGGTTTCAGACCTGGGATCACTTGGTTGAGCTAGGACGAGGCATCAAGTGAGTTCTGAAATATTACCCACAGTCCCTGCCCCAGAGGGAAGAGGCTGAGCCACAGGGGTATGAACTAGTGTCCGCTGTAAGAGGGCCATGCATTGCCCACTGATGTAAGCACTGTCAGGCACTCACTAACGGGATAAAAAGAGGTCCGAAACAGAGCTGCTGCGCACGCATGCACTGTGGCCCTGCCACAACTGCCCTCCTTTCTCCCCACCCCTCACCACTGCAGTAGGAACATGGGACAACCTGCGTCATGTGATGCCTTTGTTAGCAATAGCACTGCTGCCTTCTAGGGCGAAAGCTGTAATGCCGTAAAGGATCCGTGAGCATCTCACTTCTGGTCCCATGGATGACCTCAGAAGGGAGGTTCTCAGTTGCCTGAACCAGAGGATCCGTGAGCATCTCATTTCTGATACCATGGATGACCTCAGAAGGAAGATCCTCAGTCGCCTGGACCAGTGTATCTGTGAGCATCTCACTTCTGGTACCATAGATGACCTCAGAAGGGAGGCTGCTCAGTCGCCTGGACCAGTGGATCCATGAACATCTCACTTCTGGTACCACGGATGACCTCAGAAGGGAGGCTGCTCAGTCGCCTGGACCAGTGGATCCATGAGCAGCATATCATTTCTGGTCCCATGGATGACCTCAGAAGGGAGGCTTGCTCAGCAGCTTGGACCATTGCAGAGCAGAAGCTGTGTGGGCCCACTGGTCTGACATCTCTGTCACTGCTGGGTGTGAGCACACAGAACCAGGGGGCAAAGGTCAACCGCTTGAGTTCTGAAGTAGAGCTGTTTAATTCTGAACACTGAGTTAGATACAGGAAACTTCTGAGCTGGGCAGGCCACTCAGTAAGGGGCTTGCTGCACAAACTCAAGGAGTTTCTGAGTCCAATCCCCAGCACACACACAGACAATGCCCCAGATAACGCACCCATGGAGTATCTAGACAATCCTCTGCGAAACTCTTCTTAGGTGATTGTGGGCTGTGGCCGGCTGATAGTTGAAACCAACCTGCACGTGCTCCACTTCACAGTCCGCACTGATTAAAACCACTAGCGCCTGAGGAATTCCATTCTCTGTTCTTTATCTGCCCCGCCTCCCTGGCTCTCTGAGAGTTTATCAAGTCAAAGCTGGGTGTCCACAAGCTCCTTAGTACACATTCCTAAACTGCCCCCAAATCTGTCAAATGCAAAGACTCCAGCTCAGGTGAGCCCAGCTGGACAGCTTGTTCCTGTGAGGATCTTCATTGTGTCAAGCTTTCTTGTAAAACAGAGATGTCTGACTACGGCTGTTCTCATACTAAATCCGCTACTGCCCGTAGTCACATGTATAGCATTCACTAGCCCTGGATACAGTGGAAGCTGTTGACCTTTGCCCTCTGGTTCTGTGTGTTCACACCTAGCAGAGACACACATGTCAGACCATGGACCCACAAAGTCTCTGTATAAAGTGTGTGGCCTGCCTGTGGTCCCAGCATTGGAGTGGCAGCAGAGGCAGGAGGATCCAAATTCCAAGATCATCCTCAGTTACATAGTGAATTTATGACTGGTCCTGGATAAATGAGACCTCGTTTCAAACATGAAGATGCCATGGCTTCCATTTCTTCACTGTAAAAAATGACTGAAGGAGATCGATCACGCTTCTCAGGCACTTGAGTGAGCAGAAAAGGAAGGGACCAAACACAGAGTTGAAAGAACTCAGCTCAAATTCTGATCTTTTCTTTCTCATCCCAGGCTGAGGTGTGACTCTGTAACACATCAAGAAAGCTTCACTGAAGTAAATTCTCAACCCCGAGAAGAGGGTACCTAAGCCTCCACACCCTCTGTTACGGTCACAAACAGCTTCCAAAGTGCAAAAACACTTGGATAAACATGAGTGTGATTTCAGAGCTGTATTCTAGGTGTGATGAGCCATCCAGCCCTCCAGGGAGCTTCTGAGAAGGTTAGACACCGGCTCCACACTGATACCCAGGGGAACATCACGTGGCTGAACTGCCTCAAAATCTATTTGTGCACGCGGCTCAGGAGCCTGGACTTTGCCAAAGAACAGGAAAAGCAGTCTTTCTCTCCCTAATAGATTGAATGAAATGCTAGGAAGGAGAAAAAGTGATGCAGGGTGGGTTCATTGGTTGGCAGGGAAGGGCTTGGCCCCCTCAGAGGCAAGGATTAAGTAAAGCCCAAAGAAGTTCAGACACACTACAAAGGGGCAAAGGGAAAAGGAGACGACGATGACGAAGACAGTGGTTCACAAAGCAAATGAAGCTTCCAGTATGGAGAGGTCTGAGTAAAAGACCATATCCAAAACTCTTCTTACTTCCCCATCAGGGTAACACATGACGCAGGCCCAAACAGTGCAGCACGGGAACGAAGATGGGGGCACATCTGTTACCCCACTATTGCAAGTGATCGTAGAAACTGCTCCATTTAGCGCAGCGCTGGGGACTTGCCGGAGTCATCAAGGCTCTAGAGTACAATAATCTTGAGTTGGAAAGAGGATTCTGAGTCAGCAATTAAAGCAGGCCAACCGTGTGGGGCACGGATGTCACCCTGTTACCTGCCCCTCCACACTCAAGGTGAATGGAGCGATTCGGAAACTACAATAGTCCTTAGTTCGCCTCTCTAGCTTACAGCTGCTAGATGGGGGCTGGACACAATGAAAAAGGATCCAAGGTGACCCCAGCTGGACAGCCTGTTCCTGTGATGACCTTCACAGTGTTAAAATGCCTAGTAAAACAGACATGTGCTGTCTACTGCTGTCCTTATCCTCTATCCGCTGCTGCTCGTGTTCATGTATGTTCTCTAAGTTTCTCATTTCCAAAAGGCACCTGGGGGACCAGTTGTGGGGGAGTCTGCTCAGGCAGTACAATGATTGCCACACGAGCACAGAGCTGGCTTCGATTCCAGTGTGTATATGTGTGTGTGTGCGAGAGAGAGAGAGAGAGAGAGAGAGAGAGAGAGAAGACAGAGCCCTGTGTCACCAGCACATCTTAATCTTGCTGTTCTTTGCTACACTCCCAACCTCCACGTGTGTTCACTGGATCTCTAAAATGCAGTATCCCAATGATGCGCGCGCACATGCACACACACACACACACACACACACACACGTGATAGAGAGAGAGAGAGAGAGTGAGCGGGGAGCAACAGAGACAGGAGGGTCCCTGGAGCTCACTAACTCATCAAGCCTTACCAGGGAGCCTCAAGTCCTGGCAAGGGCGATGGTTTCTGAAGGGTACCCAAGGTTGACCTTTGCCCTTCAGGCACACGAGCACTGCATGACTTCACATGTTCAGAAATAAACGAAAAGGGCAAACCTGGAAGGCTATCTCTGCTGATGCCATTCATAAGCTAACAGTCTCACCCAAAAGCCACATGGTCTATGGAAACACCCTGCTCCCCGGCTCATTTCTCTTTTTAGACTCTGCATCTTCTTTCTTAAGTATCTCCTGGATTGCCTACGACTATGGGACCAGTTACCTGCATAACCCAACTCCACTCACGGAGGCGGGATTCTTACCTGAGGGAAACACAGCCAACATGCGGGATTTCCAGCTAGGGCTGGTCATGCCGGACTCTCTTCAAGTCAGTAGTTAGAAGCTTGGAGCTGGGAGATGGCTAGGCTTAGGCGGCAAAAATGAAGATGTTTCCACCCTTTTTAATCATTGAAAATTCATTTCAAATCAGAGGAGAGGAACAAGACGCAAACACTATAAATTTCATGTCAGAAGGCCCACACTACAGTGTTCAGAGGAATGGACCTTCTGGAAGCTTGGCTTTTGGAGCTCGGCAGGCAGGTATTGTTTGGTTTGGGGAGGGAAGTGAGTAGGTGGTGGGCAGGGAAGGCCTGGAGAATAGAAGTTGTTTGGATAACTTTATGGGGAAGTGTTACCCCTCCCAGTGCAGATGGGAACAGGAAGCCAGGGGCTCCAAAAGGCCAGTGCTCAGGGCCAACAAAGGTGAGGACAGTCACGTGGACAGTCACAGGAGCAGAATGCAAATGCATAGAGCAGTGGGAGATGGGTGTGCATGGAGCTGCTCAAGGAAAACAATCAAGCAATGAGGAGAGAGAAGCAAAAGCATATCCAAAAAGGAAACCACGGTCTGAGTGCCACCCGGTTTAGGAGTGAACAAGACCCATGCGCTCACACAGAACAGAGCAGGGCAGCGGATCTAACCGAAAGGATGATGGGAGGGAGGAGAAAAGGCACACACACCCCTCCAGCCCCCCACGTCTATGAAAGAGTGCTGTGCTATGCTTTTAGTCTGAGTGCCCGAGAGAGTCTCACTCGCTTGCTCACGGGAGGCAGGAGGCCGTTTACCCGGAGACTCAGCAGCCAGGCAGCTTCTAAAGAAAGGTCCCTTTGCTTCACTGAATACCGACGTCATATTCAAGCTGAGTACTTCTGGGGTAACCTGCAACATCCAGGCCTCATGGGAAAAGGGGTTAAACTCTTCATGGAATTATTGAGACTACATGAAGAAAAGATGACTCAGTGGGCACTGAGCTGGGAGAAGCGGACCAGGAGCGAAGTCCAGAATGCGGCCGATTTAGGCTTACCATTCCTGACTTTCATCACAGATAACAGAGAAGGTGAGCAGGCCCACAAACATGGAGATGCTCACAGTGAAGGTTGATGTAGCTGCAAACAGGCAGGTCCCACAAATGGGGTTGGTCACCAGGCTGAAGACGGATGCCTTCCATGCTTTATAAGTGACCAGTCCTGGGCTACAGACGTCCTTAGGTACTGGTGCCACTGTGGTCCATACGGTGGCGGACAGGGAAGTTATAATTAGTAAATGCTTGAGCCACACCCTAATTTTATCAGTGGTCACAGATGTCGTTTTCTGCAGCCCTTCCCCAGCTCTAGACTCTGCCCTTGTTATTCTAATACCTCAGCCCTGTCATGGCATCAGCCTCACTTCCAAGACAAGCGCACTGCCAGGCAAAGAGTCTGAGGCCCTTCCTGACTTGACACTCTAGCTAGTGACAGAGCTCCAGCTGTCTGCAGGAACCCGTGTGGCCATCCTCCTTCACATCGTAAAGTGATTTGCTCAGAGGTGACAAACTCGTCATCAAGTGCATGTCAGCACAAAGCCAGCATGAAAGCTGGCTTCTCCACCAATGAAAACACAGCTCAGCTGAGAGCACGAGGCCCACGGCAGTGTTGGATGAAGATGAGTTGCCACTTCAGAGAAATGGACTCTTCAAAGGTCCTAAGATCTGAACAATGAGATCCAAGTTGCTAGACAGCTCGGAGCCCAGGGCAGGATGGAGAAAAAGAGCTGAGCCGAGAGTCAGTAGAGGCTACAAATAATCCACACCCTTACATAACATGTGTGCTTGGCATTTCCCTGGGCACAAGCCCATGGCATTCACTGGCATTCTTCCTCTCCTCTTCACACAACTGAAACCTCCCAGAACCCTCCCTCTCCCCCAGCAGTGAGCACATGTCAATCTTGAGACTCCGTGGTGAAAAATAAACCAAAACACGTTCATGTTCCGGGAGCTTACGCGCTGGAATGTCAAGCTCTAAGCCTGGCACCTCACCATCTATGTGAAATGCTGACCCAGCTGATCTGCTGGATCCACGGGGCTCCTTCCTGGTCGTGCTAACTTCTGCCCTTTGCTCAGATTCTCCATAGCATCTTTTCTTCTTCAGTTCTGCTTTAGGGCGAGTTCTGTCTCCCTAATATGAAGCTGCCTGAAAGGCAGCAGGCTCAAGCCCTTCAGACAAAGAAGCAACAGAGGGCTGACCATTGTTAGCAGCAGCAGCAGTCCGAAAGAAACACACACACTCACACATACACATGCACATGCACTCGTACACAAACGTGTGCACACATGCATACACACATGAATGCACAACTCACACATATATGCATGCACACACACGTGCATACACATACACACACACTTCAGTGTTGGGCTCCCAATGAAATTGATCACTAGGAAGAAGTGCCTTCAGGTCCTCCACAGGACTTGTAGGAAGAAACTCCCTGCACGTCTGTGGCCGCGAGCTCCCTCGGCCAGCCTCCAGGACTCAGTCTGTAGACAGAGGAGATTTGTTCCTCTGCCTCAGCCCCCAAGAATCTGCACATCTGCTGCAAACCAGAATTCATTCCCAGCTGCCTCCAGCCTTAAGGCTGCTACACCTGCTGGTGACCTGCAGGCTTGCTCTGCAGGGGACTGTGCTTGGTTGGCACTCCTCAGCCCTCCTGGGGGCTTTTATGAACCTTAACACTCACAGAGAGCTGCACCGCTGCTCAGAACCACATCAGCTAGCATCCTGCTGTACTGAGTCCAAACCTGTCCACTTAAATCCAGCACGGCAGTGTTTTAGGCTGTTTGACACTGCTTCTGGTGGTTAATCCCAGATGGGCCATCAAGTATCTCTTGCTCATATGCTTTGTTGTCAGCCCACTCCACTTTTAGAGGAGGGGGCACAAGAGCCACTTGGAGACAGGAGACCATCTGCGATGGTCACCTCACTGTCTACCGCCAAAATAGTACCACTAAGTCTATGAACTTTCACAGCTTCATGTACCGGTGCAGAAGTGACCACAGGTTCACTGTCTCTGTTCTTCATGAGTCAACTACAGTATTGCAACAAAATCTATTAATTTTGTCTACTTTTCAAGGTACGCCATTACATCACTGATTCATGAGACATTCACATCCAGCTACACAGATAAGAGGAAGAAAGATGAGGAAAGAATAGTGAAAAAGAGGATATTATGACAGGTCTCCAAAGCTTCCAGACTGGAATTAAAGAAGATGGATTACAGACTAAGAGCCACGTGGAAGAGCAACAGGGAAAACCTTGTTGGCTTAGAGTTGGCATCTAAAGTAATACGAGAATTTGAAAGCACTTTGTGGAGACGAGGCATGCTGAGCAGTGGCTTAGAAGCTAACAGCTTGGCTGGGAGGAGGCAGCCTTCTGAGGTCCTTGGGAGGAGGCAGATGCCAACCGTACAGATGGCTGGGTCGGTGGCAACGTGAACGGCTGAACCTCACAGAAGATGAGGGAAAGGTCTTGAAGGACGGCTTTCCTACAGATGCTGCAGCCTGTCTCCAGCATCACAGGACTGTTCGGGACTGGGAAGCTGCACCCACGCAGTCTGCAAAGCTCACCCTTCGAGCGTGCCCATGTGAACCACAGTTGGAGAGCAAGCAAGCTTCACCATCTCCACAAACATCAGTGTATCTCACAGCTTACAAACTAGCCCTTTTCTTTCCTTGAGAGGGATTCTCTTATCAGTCAGGCTGGCCTCAAACTCCCTGAGTAGCTGAGAGTGTCCTGGTCCTCCTGCCTCCACCTCCTGAGTGCAGGAATCACAAGCAAGCATTGCCATGTGCAGTCATGGAGTTCATGTGTGCTGAGGAATAGAACATGGGAGTCATGCGTGCAGGGCAAACGCTCTACCAACTGAGCTACAGCCTCGGACTCTCCTTTTTAAAAATGAGGCGCACTTATTGACGCTTACACAGTGGTACAAAAACAAAGGTGAACCGATTAGAGTGGAAGATCAAGAAAACCTTGCCACTATCACACAAGGGTGTTGAGTCGTCAATGGGTGGCTCTGTCTACAATGTGTGCAAGTTTTTTGGGGTAGAATTCATAGTTGGGGAGGAGCTGCACCACCCACGCATTGCTTCTCATGGCACAGAAAGGGAAAACATCTGGATGTTGAACTCATTACAGAATCCTACTGACAGAGCTGACACTCAACAGTGTGCTCAACAAGAGTCAAAAACAAGTGTGCCAACACCAGACTGCAAACCTAGCAATGCTAGATTCGATGCTCAGAAACATTTCTTAAAGATTTACTTATTTATTATGTACACAGTGTTCTGTCTGCATGTCTGAATGCCAGAAGAGGGAACCAGATCTCATTACAGATGGTTGTGAGCCACCATGTGG
>LOJH01002070.1:28693-44782 GCA_001685095.1 Ellobius talpinus
AGACAGACAGACAGACAGGCAGATAGATTGGTTGATTGATAGACGAATAAGTAGAAGATGACAGAAAAAGACCTGACATTGACTTCACACACACACACACACACACACACACACACACACACCCATACGGATAAAAAATAACTTTAAAAAGCTAAGTCACCAGGTAGGAACAAAACTGTTGGATAGCTCGGCAGTTGAGGAATCACCTAGCGCAGCCTTGAGTTCCACCACCAGCACTTGGGAGTGCTGAAGGAGGACTGAAGGCCAGCCTGCCCCTCCCCTGGGGGTGGTGATGAGAGGCTGAATGTAGCCAGGCCTGGATGGAGCACCACAGAGAGCACCACTGGGAACACCGCAGACACGGAGCACCACAGGGACCTCCACAGGGAGCACCACAGGGACCTCCACAGGGAGCACCACAGGGACCTCCACAGACCCCAGCTGAGCTAGAAAGGCCTTCAGGAACACCTCTGACTACCTACTTCCTTCTACCGACACCAGTTTGTTTTGTTGTTGACTCTCTAGAGATTACATCTAAAACAATAAAAAATACAATAGCAATGAACAACACAGGTCTCAGATGCCTTCCGTGGCTTTCCAGACTGCGGTAATTCATGAACTCGGCTCCTGCACAACAGAAAACGCTACATAGACCGTAAGGGCAGAAAGAAGTTCTGAGTCCACACACGAACGGAGAACAGGGCCTGGACAGAATGGACGGAAGAGAAAGGAAACATTGCATGCTTTATCTCATATGCAGAACATAGATTTAACCGAGTGTGTGTGTGAGTGTGTGTGTGTGTGTGTGTGTGTGTGTGTGTGTTGAAAACAAAGTATTGGTAGGGAGAGAAGGAGGGAGGGAAGAAAGGAGGGAGGAGGTAGGGGAGGAAGGGAGAGAGGGAAGGGACTCATGAATGGGGGTGTGAGCGTGAACAGCTATGTGGCTTATCTAGACATGAAATGTCACAAGGAAACCCATCATTTATAGACTAACTTTAAAAAAATACAGAGTTCAATGGAAAAGCAGTGGTTCTCAACCTGTGGGTCATGACCCCTTTGGGGTCGCCTATCAGATATCTACATTACAGTTCATAACAGTAGAAAATTATAGTTATAAAGTACTGATGAAATCATTTTATGTCTGGGGGTCACCACAACATGAAGGACTTATTAAAGGGTCGCAGCGTTAGGAAGGTTGAGAACCACTGTGCAAAAGGGTTCCACCTCAGGTGTGAACAGAATGAGTTCAATGGCATTTTCCATTAAATCCACCTCAACCCCCACGGCTGCCAACCTGCACTCCGCGGCAGGCTGCTGGCAGGTGCCATGCAGTCTGCAGCTCTCCAGGTCCACACTTGACTGTGGAGCATGCCTCACACGCTGCCCTTAACACTTCATCAGGTCCCTGGAATGCCACAGCATCTGCCCTCTGCCTGCAGGTTACACAGGCTGAGAGCAAAAATGTCACAGTCTTTGCAGAAAGTCCCAGTCCAGTGTCTCTTTAAAAGGACAGAACACTTTTCTTGCTTTTATTTTTTAAATAAGGTGTTATGCAGCCCAGGCTGACCCCAAACTCACTTTGAGGTCAAGGATGACCTTGAATTTCTGATTCTCCTGCCTCCACCTCCCTCCATACTAGCTTTACAATGCCACCATTCCACTTCCTAGCTTCATTTTGAGACAGCTCTGGCTGTCCTGGACCTAGCTCTGTAGACCAGGCTGGCCTCAAACTCAGAGAAACTCAGAGAGATCCACCTGCCTCTGCTTCCCGACTGCTGGGATTAAAGGTGTGCACCACTACCCCCCCTGACTACCTTCATAGCTTTTTATAAATAAAAATCAATCCACAGTGGCCACAGGACTACACACATATACACACACATACACATGCACACACACATATACACATATGCACACACACACACACACACACGGTAAATGCTTTAAAGGGTGAGAAAAGCTTCCTCCCCACCCCACCACACCCGACAGGCAGGTCAGCAGTGGGTCGAACCAGCCACATAGGAAGCCCATTGCTCACTAAATCCACCCAAAATCACGATGCAAGACATGGTTTCTATTTCTCTTTAACCTTCAAGATGCTTAGATCATCTCCTCACAAGAGGAAACTGTTTTCTGTCATTCATCTGTCACCCTAAAGATTCAAAAAGTAGTTCCAGGACTCTGGAAACCTGCGGCCCACGAGGGCTGGTTTCAGTCTGGATTTTGGATACTTGGATTGGGGTGCTTTGTTGACAATCAGTCTGTGTACATATTTCTAAATCCAAAATCTGAAACCGTTCTCATCTGCAGTAAAAGATATCTACGCCGCGCTCACATTTCAAAAATACACCGGAAAACAGCTCATTTAACAAACTGCTAATTCAAGCAAGCACCTGTGTTCTGAAAGTGAAGTGTATCCAGGCTGAGAGGTCAGCACTGAGGAACAGATATCCAAGCAGTCCATTATGTCAGGTTCTGAAGCAAATGCTCTCCTAATTACATTTAGCTTAAACCAGCATTTAATAAATAAATAAAAGCCCACGTTCCTTGATCCTGCACCAGTGGGTGGGAAGTTAAGGTTGCTTAGACGCGCACAGTCGGCTGACTCTCAGCTATTTTAAACAGTGGACACGGAAAGTAAAAATGAAGATGAGAGAGGGAGAAGCAGTGGAAAGCAAAACCGTGAAAGTTTTGCTGTGAGTGACAGCAACCAACTGTGAAGATAAACACCTTGGTGGCTCCTAGAGCTGAGGACATAGAAATTACACTTACAAAGGCCAGTAAGCTGAGACTGGGTGGGGAAAGAAGGGCCAGAGGAGCTGTAGACGCAAAGGAGATCTGCAAAATGCCCCCCTGGCCGGGCGCTAACTTCAGACTGAGATAAGAACCCAAAGGACGGGAGCCTGAGAAGCTGTATCTGGGCGACCGTGTCATTGCACACACACAGGCCCTGCCCCAGCACAGAGGTGCTGCCACAGCTCCCATGCTCTCATTCTTGCCGCAAAATGCAAGGGGAAGAGAGGCTGAACTGGCTCTTGGTTCTCAGGTGTGCTCCATCGTGGTGGAACCTGACGCCTTAGCATCCACAGTCAAAGGCAGGAGAGAATCCACGCACGCATGAGGTCTGCCACTCAGCTCAGTTCCTGCCCCTACACAAATTGGGACCAAAGCCTAGGGAATGGTAACGCCCACATTACCTAGCATAATAAATCAAGGCAAGGCCCCCACCCTGCCCCTGCCCAGACACATCCACAGGCCAACCCGATCTAGACAATCCCTCATAGAGAACCCTTTCCAGGTGACGATGCTGTGTCAAGAGGACAAAGAGAAGAAACTGTCAGAGGCCGGGTCCAAACTGTCAGAGGCCAGGTCCTTAGACCGGCATCTGGAGGCCTCTCTTCTCTCATCTTATACTTTTCCGTACATCCTTGGCGTGCAATCTGTGCCACTACTTAGACTTCTAAAGATCCCGGTGGGTGTCTCAGCTTCCGCATCCCTCCCGCTGTTTCCTTGATCTCTCAGTCTTGGCTTGACAGACTCCTGGATGCAACTGACAACGTCTTCAGCTGGACAAAGTCTTGAAAATGGAGTTGCACATGCTATCTCCACACAGCCTTCCTAACACTGGACGGAAGCAGAGAAATCCCCAGCCTGGCTCTTAGGATATGAGGACGGGAAGAATAGAGCTGCCAAAGGCAACGCTATTGGAATATATATTTTTTTTAATTTTGATTTTTACATTAGGGACATTCAACTGGTAGTCTGGGCAAGCACTCCACAATCAAGAAACCCTCTCCAATTGGAAACCCTTCCTGCCCCAAGCATTCTGGGTAAGGATATATTACCTCTATCCTGGGGTCAAAAGACAGATAACAGGTGTCTTGGGAAACCACTCTTCCCAGACACACTTCCCTCCAACAGCCACCCCCATTTCAGTGGAAGCTTCCTCCCGGAAGTCACTCACTTCTCTCCCAAGCTTCTCCCTTCTTTGCTCTCTCTGCTCTGTCAATCGCTCTGTCTTCACACTGGAAACTTCCAGTCCAGAACTACATAAACAGACACACACACACACACACACACACACACACACTTCTCAACTTATCTCAAAATAAGTTACAGAATTCTCAAAACAAATTAATGTAAGATGTGTACTGTAAGAAGTCTGCCCCTGTGGGTGTCAGGAAATCGAAAACCCTGAAGACATTGCAATTCCCCAAGGAGACAAAGGTCCCTCCAGAGAGGCACAAAGGTAGTGCATGCAGCCCAAGAATGCTTACTGAGCTCTACAGTATTGGTGCTGCCCCTTACAAGACTAAAAAAGCAAGGGTAAACTAAAACTATCTCCCCCCAAGATTTGCAGGGTTTACTGGGGCAGAGGGGACAGGAACTCATGTAACTAACTGTGTCAGACTTTCTTAGCCTGCAACCCACAAATAATGACTTAATATTAACTATGACAGCTTGGCCTTTAGCTTGGGCTTGTTTCCAACTGGCTCGTACAACTTAATTAACCTGCTTCTATTAATCTACGTTTTACCATGTGGCTTGTTACCTTTTTTCCATTTCGTATGTCCAACTTCCTCCATGTCTCACTGTGGTCTCTCAACTCTCTTCTTCCCAGAGTTCCTCTCTTTCCTGGGAAGTCCCATCTACTCTCTCCTGCCTAACTATTGGCCATTCAGCTCCTTATTATATCAATAGAAGATGCCTAAGGCAAAGACACATCTTCACAGTGCACCAAAAGATTGTCCCACAACAGCTCATAAGAGAGGAGGACCTTGAACTTCTGAGCCTCCTGCTTCAGCCTCCCAAGGGCAGAGACTGCTACCCTGTCCATCACATGTGCTGCTGAGGACAGACTTCAGAGCCTCCTCAACACCAGCTACATCCCCAGCCCAGTGTTAATGTTGCCGTAAGTATAAAGTTACGATAGTCTCATTTTTCATAAGGGTCAGAGGTCACAGGAAATTACTAGCACAATACAACTTGGAGAGTCACTCTTGATGGTCACAGTTACCATTCAACAGGCAGCAACTACGACTGCTCAGATAAACTCAGGTCAATTCCCACAGGGATGGAACACAGCTCCAAGCTTTCACTAGGCTGAGTCTCAAAAAAGAAAATGGATTCCTGAGTTCTGAGAATGTTTGGCATTCCTTTGTGAAATGAGGCTGGAGATGTTTGTAGTTCTGTAATAGGTGAAAGATCTGCATGAGTCCCAGACTCCATGTCCACCCTACCTCCACATGAACACAGGCATGTGCAAGCACATGCCCACATATGTAGGGATGGACGGACAGATGGACACACACACGCATACGCGCACACACACAGAGCCAGTTCTGCCAATCACTACAAAGGCGTGGTCTGCCAGTGTTCTTGCCTCCTTGGCAGAGTCTTGGAGTTTATAGATTTGTCTAGACACTACAGTTCCTAAGTCAAAGACAAGGACAGTGACAGGAATGTGACACTTGTAAAATAAATCAAGGGAGAGGACACAGTTGGTAATAAAATGAGATCGTTTACAGTTTGGACAAACACTGTAGGAAGGCCACTCTTGGTTTGATCGTAGTATTTTTGGCTGTGTGTAAACCACAAAGCAACAGGCAAATCCTTTAAGCTCTAGAGTCAAATGCCAGCCCAGAGAGCAACCAACCTTCTCTCTCAGGATGCAACCATGCAACACATTCCGAGAACTGAAAGTGTGTGTGCCCTTTACCCTGTTCCGTGAGATTACAAAACTTTCTCAATCAAAATTGTCTCAGTTTTGCTTTTTCATTGCTCTGTTTTAATATAAGAATAAGGATTAGGCTGGGCAATGGTGGTGCGCGCCTTTAATCCCAGCACTTGGGAGACAAAGGCAGGTGGATCTCTGTGAGTTTGAGCCCAGCCTGTTCTCCAAAGAGAGTTCCAGGACAGTCAGGGCTACACAGAAAGACCCTGTCTTGAAAAAACAAAACACAAAACAAACAAACAAACAAAAACTAGATGTGTTTTAAGGAACCATTACCAAAGCCAGATGTGTGGTGCGCTCTTATAATTCCAGCACACCAGAGGTGGACACTGGCGGGTCAGCAGTTCAAGGTCATCTTAGGCTACAAATAAAGTTTCTGTCAGCCTGAGATACATTAAACACTATCTCAAAAACCCAGAAAAATTAACTACAAATAAACTAGTTACTGAGAAAAATGTATGACGCCAAGGAGACAAAGAAAAAGAATGAGAGGTTTTTATGAAGACTTTCAGAAACCAGGAAGCAAAGTTAAATCATCTTCATTTTGTTCAACTTAACAAAAACATATCAACCTTTCTAAAAATCTCACAAGCAAATAGTAATTGCAAAACCCAGGGCCAGCAGGAACTGGGAAGGCTGCATGCTCAAATATTAACAGTGGCACCTTAAGGTGGCAGTGCCCCAGGGAGCCGTCTGTCCATGTAACAAGATCCACAAGGCTTGTCCTCTGACCCAGTCTTCTTTGGAAGCCGTACCCTAGGAGAACATACTCCAAGTAAAGTAAATGTCATTTGCTCCATGGTGTTTACAAGCTACCCTATTTACATCTGTTGAACCTAGACAAACTCCAAACACTGGGCTCCGAGAGAATAGTTCAATTACTGTAAAATACAAGATGGAGTCCCTGATACCCATGTTTGTTTCCATCCTGCCACATCCTACGTTCCCTGTGGCTTGTCTGGAAAGACCAAAGGGACAGCATGGGTCCTCCAGCCAATAATCTGGCATGTTAGCATGTGATATAGTCTGCCTGATGAGATGTGAGCGGGCAGGACACTTGCACTCCACACAGCGGCTCTACACAAATCATGTGATTCCTGGCCGGGACGTGGCTCAGCTGCTTTGTCTCACATGCAGCAAGCTCTAGGTGCAATCCCCAGTACTGTGTAAACCAGGCCTGCAGTCCCAGACCACCAGAGGTGGAAGAAGGAAGATCAGAAGTTCAAAGTCATCTACGACATAGCAAGTAGGAGGCCAGCCTGGGCTAGTCAGGATCCGTCTCAAAACACACGAACGAAAGACATGATTTACGCCACACTGTTGGGTGGGTGAGGCGGGGAGAAGACACAGCCCAGGCAGGTGACGTCCTATATGGCTCCGTTTATAACTTCTCTACATAGAGCTGAGCACTATCAAGTCCAGGGCTGCAGCCTACCTACATCACTCACGGAGCACAGAGAATAAATAAAAGTCAGTCACCAGACGCTGGAACCCATTTTGTTACCAGGACAAAAAAACAAAAACAAACAAACAAAAACAGTTTTGATGACGATAACTTGTCACTGAAATGTGTGAAGCTATAGACTAACCAGTATTTTTTTTTATAGAAAAAGAAATTGTAGAAAGACAAAAATCAGAAAATATCAGTGATATCTATGTATGGCAAGTCAGCAGGCACCAGAAATTAAGTATGATTTGATGTCTCATGCGTTTCTTTCCATCAACAAAATGTATACAATACACATATACAGTATGTGTGTATGTGTGTGTGTGTATATGTGTGTGCATATATATACCTTTTAATCCCCACTTGAACACCATCTTTTGTAAACACGGGGTTTTGTTTGTTTTCTGTTTTTATTTTGTTTTGTGTTTTTCCGAGACAGGGTTTCTCTGTGTTACAGTCCTGGCTGTCCTGGAACTCAATATACAGACCAGGTTGGCCTTGAACGCACAGAGATCTTCCTGTCTCTGCCTCTCAAGCACTGGGATTAAAGGTGTATGCCACCACAGCCTGGCTGTGAATATGTTTTTTAGCAATTTTACATATATACTATACATATAGGACAAACATTTCTAGGCGTAGCAATACAGACTTATTCCTGGAGACTGAGGAGGCTGAGGTGAGAAGACAGCTCCAGCCCAGGAGTCTAAGACCAGCCTGGACGACATAGTAAAATCTGTTCTCAGATTTTTCTGCTTCAAATGATGGAAAGAGAGGTGGGCACAGGGAAAGGGCGAGGCTAGGACAAAGGTCAAGCTAGTGAATGGCCCGTTCTGCCTTTGAGTATCTGGCAGAGGGTTCGACAATGTCTGCATCAGACCACAAAGGCGGTTGAAGCTCAGTGGTGAGCGCTTCCCTCACACAGAAACGTTCTTGGTTCAAACCCCATCCTGGGAGCAAACGAAAACAACTCACTCACTACCTGCAAACATGAAAGCAAGGGGTCAGAGAAACTACGGGCTGGGACAGACTACATCTACGTTATCAAGTGCTGTTGGGTCAGCAAAAAATAACCAGTCAGAAAGATCATCAATGATCTCAAACGGTGGGAGACACCTTCACCCTCACAGTCAGAGACTGAACCCCATTCCATCTGTAAGACTCAGGGCTCGCTTAGACGCTCATACCAATCTTGCTTATGGTCATTTACCCTAAAGAAAATTCAACAAGAACTAGTGGTGTGGGAAGTCCTTCTCTCTATGTGATGCTTTTGTTGGTTAATGAATAAATCTGCTTTGGCCAGTGGCTTAGCAGAAATAGAGCTTGGCGGGAAAACTAAACTGAATGCTGGGAGAAAGAAGGCAGAGTCAGGGGATGCCATGTAGCCATTGGGGACAGACCAGCCGGAACTTTGCCGGTATCTCACGAGCCTCATGGTAAAATATAAAAAAATAGAAATGAGTTAATTTAAAAGATAACAATGAGCTAGAAATATGCATAAGGTAATAGGCCAAGCAGTGTTGTAATTAATACAGTTTCTGGGTGGTTATTTCGGCAGTCTGTGCAGCCGGGAAATGAACAAGTGGCCTCCTACAACAAACTAGGGAAACATGTAAACAGTCCTCATTGCCATGCTTTAAGGGATGAATGTGATGGTCGACAATCATTATCCACGTGACAGGATCTAAAAAAAATCACCTAGGAGACAAATCAAAGTACCCAGACAACCTGAGGAACCAATGAATACACTGGGCTTGCTTACGGAGCATGGGTGAGCAGTAGCCAGACCAAAGCATGCTATGTCTTAGCATCTAGTCCTGGCATACAACCAAGACAGCAACAGCCTTCATCATTATAGTGTCCTCCAGGGGCTCCCTGGCCAACACCTTACAGGGCGGCAATCCCCTCCTAGTTACCAGGTTCTCATTTACAGCCAGATGCAACTTCAGAATATTCCCAGTCACCTTGATGGATATCATCTGTGCTCTATCAAATCACAATGCTGCCAAGAATTCCACAGCTGCACCCAGCTCTGTACCCATCCTTGTTCCTTTAGATGCATCTGTACATCTCTCAAACTGGCTTCCAAATCCGTAAAATGCTCAGAAGTAGCATTATACCATCTATCTAGTGAAACATTTTTTTTAAACAGAAGACAAGCAAGATAACAAGGTCTCAGGCCACCAACCCATGACAAGCAGTGAGGCTGTAGCAGCAACCTTAAGAAAGTGATCTCAAAGCCTGTTCCCTCACATTCCAAGCAAGGGTCCCTGGCCTCGGAACTCAGCAACAGAGACAACACTGAAGAAACATGGTACCCGGGTCTACCGCAGCGGAACAGCCTCTGGCGTCTGCACCGGCCCTTCTTTCAGAGGCACAAAGTGGGGCATCTCCAACTGGAAGAAGGGGCAAGCCAACTCCTCCATCTCCTCTGTCTGGTATCTCCTTTCCTTCTCAAATAGGAAGCTGTGTTGGAGGCCACCAGTTGCATATCCAGAATGTCCCTTTATTGTTGTAATGCTCCTTAGCAGCCATCTCTGGCCCAGTTACACATCTCATTACACACCAGCAGCGGCCAGGCAGCCTCCACGGCAGCTTGCAGACACTCTCATCCTTATGTTCTGCTTTCAGGGACCATCATATTTGTTCTAAACCATCAACCACTCTTAGGGGGTTTCCACCTAATGCAGTGAACCTCATCCATCAAGCAGGAATGACACTCCATACAGGGGGGAAAATGGCCACCCTGGGGTCTCCCATCCACCTCCAAGTCGCTCCACATCCCAATGGTTCAGCCTCAGTTACATGTCTCATAACCCAGGTAGGATGCAAAAAACTACCGCCATGGTGCCACGTGGGGAAGGAGAAACACACTAGAATTCACTCAAGTCAATCCAGCTTCAGTTGTCAGTCTCATCCTTGACTTTGCCATAATCCTGCTGGCTATGCCAAGAACTCGTTTCCTGGGGAGACTCAAATAAATGTCTACTTTTCCCTTAAAAGGGGCATCAGTGAGAAACCAGAAAATAACTCCACTAGGATTCAATCTGGGGAGCCCTGGGCTTACTTTCAGAGCATGGGTAGCCCCAAACCAACTGCACCCTGGAAAGTCTTACCCTGGGGTGAATAACAACGTCTCCATGGCAGCACACATGGGAATCCTCCTTGAGTATAACCATCTAGAGATTTGTACACTCTGCCACTTCCACATGTTCTTAGGGCAGAACGGCAGTCAGCAGCCTGGGAGGTGCAGGAGGGGGCAGTTGGAATCCCAGTTGAGGGTTCAGTGACCCTTCCTACCCCTCCTGGAGGGGACATCAACAGGCAAACCTCAGGGAGCACTTACAAATCGGCACAACTAATCTGATGGAGATGATGGCTCCTTACTACATTGCTTTCCCTTAATCCAAGATGGAATCTAATCGTGTTGTGGAGAGCACTAGTCCCTGGCAGTCCCTCAGTGACCGAAACGGCTGCAATGGATGGTTCTAGGTAATGTTTCTCTTTGGTCCTTAAGAGCCATTAGGTACAATTGTTCCCTTCCCTTCCCTTAGTCATTTTAAACAAACGCTGTCACTCACAGCACCTATTAGTACGTTAGCATCCACACCCGTCCAAGCAGCTGTCCGTCTACCATTACTTGTTACACTGTTCGATACATACCCTATTGTTTCCAAAATCTTAACCTTTTACAGTGCTAGGACTAACTCTACCTACTGTGATATCATTCCCTGTAACACGATACTCAGAAACCTCCGCCACCTCAGCGTCTACAAACTCAAGTTCTGGATTCATGCCCAGATTCCCACCCAGCTCTTCAACTAGTCTCTGCGCCGAGTGGTGTTGTACAGAACCAGTGTTTGGATAGTGTTTGCAGGCTCTGTCACAAGCCACTTAGCCTCTCTAAGTTGTTCTGTAACAGCCCGGTGACATCCTTAGTTCACAGGGCAATGTCAAGATCAAGGAAACAAGCCACTCAGTGCTAGACACAGCCCTTGTATGTGGGAAGTGTCACATCAGTGTGGCTCTGCGGGGTGTCTCAAGTGCCATCGACCAGCTGCTTGTCATTATCTACACCCGCTTTCCGTTTGTGCATCTGTCCCCCCTCACCCTCTGAAGCTCCGATGCAGGACAGAGCTGCTAGGAATGTGACCTCCATGACGAACACACTCTTACAAAGAGAACACTGAGAGCAAGTATACTCCAAGGATACCCATCTTCCCATGTCGGAGACAATGCTGTCTCCCAGAGTCTTCATTGAAATCTCTTTGCTTGAACTGTCCCCATTGACCCCGCTGTCAGGCAAGTACACCCTTCATAAACCTAATGTACCATCATCCTCCTTCATTCTGACTACTAGTGGTCCTCCGGAGACCATCGGACCCAAGCAAACTGAAGCCTGGAAGTGCTGTGAAGGACCTCCCACCTCTCCATCCCAGAGCAGAGAGATGGGTGGCAGAAGTCACTGCGCAGTTCAGGATCCTCCTCAACCAGGTGTACTACTCCGCGCTCACAGATCCTTCCACAGAGACCAGAATATACTCCCCAGCGTTGGAGGGACAAGGCAAGGAAGCAAAAGGACAATAGCCATTCCATCTTCTTAAGATTCTCCCGAGTTAACTGATGTGATGCAATTCATGGTTGTCAACTTGACTACATCTGAAAGTAACTAACACCCAAGCAGCTGGGTACACCTGTGAGGGAGTTTTTATTAGTTAAATCCTCTGAAATGGGAAGACTCACTTTTAATCCAGGTCTTCTGAGGTGGGAAGATCTACCTTGAATCTGGACCACCCCTTCTGCTGGAAGTCTACGTAAGAGACGTGGAGGAAGCTCTCTGCTGGCTTGCTCTGAGTCTTCATTGGCACGACAGCCTCCTTCTTTGGGATTCTAGCATATACTGAAGACCAGCTGAGACATCTAGCCTTGTGGACTGAACTAGTAGATTCTTGAACCTCCCATTGGTAGAAAGTCATTGTTCAACTAGCTAGACCAAGCCTACATGTCACCCTAACAAATCCTGTGTGTATGTGTGTGTGTGTGTATAAAGTTAAGTTCAATCCAGGAAGATTGTCAACATTAGAAAAAACATCTATTTCCAAGTAACTTACTACATGATCTGATAAAAGGAAAAAATGTGAATATATATCACATATATTCATATATATATTCTCTATATATGTGATATATACGAATGAGAAGAGATTCAAAGGAGAAGTCACAATAAAATCATCAGTCAAATCAACAGCCTTTCAGCCAAGGAAAATATCTGGAGGAGGGCGACAGGGAGGTAGGAGGCTGAGGCCAGCCGAACCAGCTGGGAAAGATCAATTGCTAGACAGCTTGGATCATTCTGCTAACTGGTGTGTGTGTGTGTATGTAAATGTATGGTTTAAGCACGTTTGCGTGTGTGTGTAAATATGGTTTAAGCATATGTTTGTGTGTGTATGTGTGTAAATGTATGGTTTAAGCACGTTTGTGTGTGTAAATGTATGGTTTAAGCATATGTTTGTGTGTGTGTGTAAATGTACAGTGTAAGCACATGTTTGTGTGTGTGTTCATGTGCATGCAGGTGCCCAAGTACAAACACATGTACACTTGCCTGCAGAGGCCTGAGGTTAGCATCCCTTCTCTTCCTCCACCTTATGTTTAGTCAGAGTCTAGACTGGCTGTTCAGAGTCGGAGTAATCCTCCTGTCTCCATGCTCCAGCCCCAGCATTAGTTACAGGTGTGCACACTATCAAGTCTGGAGTTCTATATGGGTGCTGGGATTCAAACGCATGTTTGGAGTGCAAACCTTTTACTCACTGAGCCATGCCCTCAGCTCCTGGGATGTTCAAAGCAACTATTTACTTGGGAAACAATAGCACATTTCTGTGCCGCTGTCCACTACCCATGCCTGATGCTCACCCTTGTGTGACTCTTTAAACCCTTCTCCACATCTGGATGCCCAAGCCTCACAACCCAGCAAGAAAGGTTTAAGTGGAAGAGTGGGACTATCAGAACTGCCTTAGAAGGGCTCTGCAGACCATGAGCGGCCACAGCAGAACATTTCCCGGACACAACAGGATGCTCTGACGGCCGTCCTCACCGAAGGGCTCCGATAACGCACGGGCTGGCACAGGCAGGTCTGGTGAGCAGCTGGCTGCAGGTGACAACTGCAGGAGAAAGGCCATCCTGTGAAGGTCTGAGGCAGGCGCAGTTCCCAGGCAGCTGAGAGCTGGCTGATGGGGTGCAGATCCTGACAAGGGAGACCCAAACATCAGGGGGTAAAAGCCACAGCCAAGAACACAAGGGCAGGGAGGCCTGACCCGGCACAGGGAAAGTGGTGCTCGAGGGCCCCAGGAGACCGCTTGGGCAGGCACAGGACGGGTTAGGATGCAGAAGCAAGGAAACAGCAAGACCATCAGTGGGAAATATTGAGTCAGTTCAGGAAACACCTGCTGCCTGACAGAGGCCCAGGCCCAGTGGGATATAAATCTGAAGCACTGGAGTAGGGGTGTCTGTCTGAGGTTGGATTCAGAGGAGCGAACACCATCTATAGGTGACTCATGACCTTCATGACCATGAACTCTCCTTTAACCCTTTTCTCTCTGGGAACAGAAATAATGGCAAGAGCCGATCTTATGACCTGGGGACATGCCCAGATGTCGTCACCACCGATTTCAGTTCTGTAAGGAAAGCAGGCTGCTTTGGTCATGAGCAGGAAGGCAAGCCCGTCACTCTTTAATTAAAGCTAATAACTAATAGCCCATGCAGTGACACACACCTTTGAGCTCAGCACTCAATAGGCAGAGGCCGGCAGATCTCTGTTATTTCAAGTCAGCCTGGCCTATATGGCTAGTTCCAGGCCAGCCAGGACTACATAGAGAGACCCTGTCTCAAAAACAAACAAGTAAAATCAAACTAATAGCTAAAAGGTAGGGAAAACAGACCAGTTGGTAAGTACTTGCCACTAAAGCATGAAGAGCTAGATTTGAACCCTTGAGTCTATGTAAAAAACCAAGTGTGTCCCATAGATGGTGGAGTGGTAAGGGGAGATGAAAGGATCCACAGAACTTCACGGCCGGTCTAGCCTACTTGGTAGTTTCAGGCCAGTAAGAAACCCTGCCTCAAACAAAGTATAGAAGGTGCCCGAAGGATGGCAGTCCAGATGTTCCTCTGAGTTCTGCACACACACAAATACACACACACAAACACACACACACACACACCAGGAGTCTAGAGCTGAGCACTGAAGCATGCTAGTGGCCTGTCCTCCTTGCACAAGGTGCAGGACAACAATGAACAGGAGGTATATGGAGTTCTCAGATAACCTGCACTCAGCCGGCCTCGTTTCTCTAGTGTTCCTAGTCTGTAACTTGTCTGTGGCATTCCCAGTCACCGCATCTGCAAGGGCTGAAAAGGAGAGCAAACACAGGCATGCTTCTGAAGAATCCAGGCAAGGCAGAACCTTAGGGACCCAGTCGTTAGGGCTGGAGGCACATAAAGCATCGTCCAGCAAGTCTGTGGCCCTGAGTTCAGATCCTTAGCGCCCATGCAGATGCCAGGTGGGCGTGTCAGCCCATCCAATCCCAGCATGCCACAGGCAGACAAGGATCCCTCCAGCACGATGATTTAGATAGATTGGCAGGCTGTCGAGTTCTGGGTTCAGCTGAATGTTCCTGCGTCCATGCTATTGAGGAAACCTTCCCACATAAAGTTGAGCCTCTCAGAAACATAAACACACCTGCACCTGCACACACACACACACACATAAACATACACAGTGTACATACACACTTACATGTAAAGAAAAAATATTATTATTGACTTTGGATGGTATCTTAGAGGTGTGATTTATTTCCACATATGAATAAAATGTGCATAGGAACACAGATATGTTTAATCTTTTAAGTTGGGCGTTAAAAAGATAGCTCAATGGTTTAGAGCAATGGCTTCTCTTCTAGAGAACCTGGGTTCGATTCCCAGCACCCACATGGTGGCTAACAGCCATCAGTACTCCAGTTTCTGGGGATCTGACGCCATCTTCTGATCTCTGTGGGCACCTGGCATGCATGTGGTATACATACAAATATGCAGTCAAAACACTGAGGCATATAAAATAAAATAAATAAGTCTTTTACAAAAATTTAAGTTTTAATCATCTGCTGTCATTAATAAGATGTATTTGTCCTAGGACTATGACTGCTCATTAGGGAAAAAGGTAATAAATTCCAAAGCAGAATGCACTCCTAACCATCAGGTCTGCATATCAAAAAGGCATTCATTCACCAAGTGTATAATACCTTTTTAAAAATTAATTTAATTTCCTTGTCTGCAAACTGGCACTAACAGGAGCATTGCTCTAGCTGCTCCTCGGAAGTCTCCACACAGAGATCAATCCCTTCTGAGAGGGTCCAGGAGGGCTAGGCCTGGGAGGGCTGACAAAAAAGTAAACTGAGTTTACATAGGGTGGGACTTACCAGAGCACGGGATCAAGGTGTTAGGAGGCCACAAAGAAAACATCCCTAGTACTGGAGAGGCTGAGGCTGAAGGGCTGTGGGTTTGCAGTCAGTCTGAGCTACAACCTGGGATATACCTACTCCACATGTCTAGTCCCCAGAGAGGAGAGGACCAGCAGCAGGGAAGGTGGGCTTAGCCGACATGCTACACAGACAGACAGGGAACAGGGCACTCTGGGTGAGGAAAGGAAGTAAGCCCAGCGCAGAGGAGGACAGGAGTGCCAGTGTGGAAAGAGAGCAAAGCAGCGGATGAAGTGGGAAGGCAGAACTGGGAGAGAAGCTTTGCCACAAGAGCAATGAGATAGATGCCAACGGCTTTAGTACCTAAATAAAAACTTTTTATTATGTTTCCCTGTAGTGATAGGGAGCACGGGCCTGCTTTTCATCCCACCCGGCTCCCACACGGC
>LOJH01002071.1:32979-44771 GCA_001685095.1 Ellobius talpinus
TGGAAGAGCAGGCAATGCTCTTAACCTCTGAGCCATCTCTCCAGCCCCTCATTCTTTTTGTTCTTAAGGGCTAACCCGCGAGACAAATAAATACACTATGTAGGACAGGGGTAGAAAGTGGTGCCTGTGTCCAGATGCTGAATGGTATCAAGGAGGTTCCAGCTGATGTGGCTGCCAAAGGCAGGCTGACACAGCTGTATCATTTAAACCAACTTCATATCCTAAGGAGTGCATACTTGCACAGGTGCATGCAGGCACATGCAGTGGGGTCACACGCATGATGCTCACGGGTGTGAAAGCAAGCCTCAGTAGAACCAGAACCAGGAATGCCGTGTTGGAAAATTAAATGTCCCAGCGTCATTCTCTACAGCTTTGCAAGGAACTGTCTACGTGCATTGGATCAAACACACTTTAGATCCTCAGCAAAAAAATATTTAGCACGTGTTCCGTGCTTGACTCTCTCACAGACTATCTCTTCCAAGAATAATAAAAAGTTAGGCTTAAGGCTTAAATCATCAGACACTTAGCACACACCCTCTCACTTCCCAGTCTGACACAACTTTAACTCTTCATAATTTTCTCTTAAGGCATTTACTACTTTTTTTAAAGTTGATCTTACTTCTTTATTTTATTGTTTCTATTTTCCCTTGTTTGTTTTGAAACAGGATCTCTCTATGTACTCCTGGCTGTTCTGGAACTCCCTCTGTAGACCAGACTGGTCATGAACTCACAGAGATCCTCCTGCCTCTGCCTCCTGAGTGCTGGGGTTGAAGGTGGACGCCTCCTCGTCCAGCTTATTTTTATCATGTGTTTGCATGTGTCTGCAGGTGGGTATATGCACACGAGTGCAGGTGCCTGCAGAAATCGTATGAGAGCATCAGATCCCCTGCCCAGGAGCTGCAGTGAGAGGCACTCGTAAGGAAGCTACCTGACATAGGTGCTGGGAATTGAACCCAGGTCCTCTGGAAGAATGGTGACTGCTCTTAGATGCTGATCCATGCTTTCAGTCCCTACTCTTTTCTAAATATGATGTTTGGGCTATATTACTCTCTCTTTTCTCAGTTTACACACTATCCATTGGTTTCCCCTTTGCCCTCTCAATATTTATATTTGCTGAAGAACTTTGGATTCGTTATTCTTACAGGTATCTATGGTCACATTGTGTAAATTTTGTACCCTTGCCTCTGCAGTACAGTATAGTTTTTAATGTTGTATTTTCTGTTTGTTTTTTCTCTCAAGTGAACACCCATCTCGACTGCTGAGTTTTCCAGATACTTATGCACAGTCTCAGAACTCCAGATCTGTGCAACTTCCCAGAAGGACGCTCTTGTTTGTTGTATTTGGGTCACTCTATGTAGCCTCCTGGAACTCACTCTGTAGACCACTGGCCTCGAACTCAGAGATCCACCTGCCTCTGTCTCCTGAGTGCTGGGATTAAAGGCGTGTGCCACCAGACTTTCTGGATGGTTACTGCGTCAGAGAATGCATCTTTCCTGCCTTGCCCCAGAGGTCCCTGTCAGGTCATTTTGCCTTCTCCCGAGAAGGAAGCCCTAGCTTTCCACACACCTGCCTTCTACTTTCTCCGTTCACACTCATCTTGCTGGAGCACATCCTCCAGCCCTTCTCTCTTTACCCTTCTCACATTCCAATTTTAGTGACTGCCTTTATTAAAGTTATATAGGCACAGGCCTAAAACAATAATTCTACAGATTTATCCAAAGCATATATATTTTTGTGATTACTCAGTTGTTGACATTTACTGACTTTATTGAGGATTTAGTAATTTTCTTTTCTATGTATGCCTTTATGGAATGAGAATAACCTTCCCAGTATAACTGCATAGAAACTTAGAAAGAGCAGACTCCGCAGTGAGGTGTCATTAACTGGAGCAGAGTCACGTGGTAAATTATGTTGTTGGGTTTTTTTTCTTAACTTTCCTGATCATCCTCCTATTTTCTCCAGAGTGAATCACAGTATTTCCTCAGCTTTTGTTTTGTTTTGTTGTTCTGCCCTGCTGGAGATCACATCCAGGCCTCACCCATGCCTGTTCCCAGTGCTCCATCACTAAGCTGTATGCACACCGAGCCTTTGAGTAGTATTTGACATGGCTTCACTGACTATTTTAGCTTCGCTACTCTGATAAATAAGCTGACAGAAAATAACATAAGAGAGGAAAGAGTTTCCTTGGTTCACAATCCAGATTATAGTCCATTCCTGCAGGGAAATCAAGGCAGGAACTCACACAGACACATCTCCCTCACAGTGAGGAGCAGAGACGAAGGGAACCTTCATTGTCTGCTACTCTACGGGCTTTCTCTACTCTTAGAGAGTCTAGGACGCTAGCCATAAAATGGTGCCACCCACATTCAGGGTCTTCCTGCATCAATCAACAGTCAAGACAAACTCCCAAAGACAGTCCCACAGGCCAACCTAGTTTAGAAAATTCTTCATTAGGACCCTCCTCCCAGCACTTGGCAGAAGTAGGTGTGAATTCAAGGTCAGTTTGGTCTACATAGTGAGGCCCAGGACAGCCAGGTTAACACACTGAGATCCTGTCTTCAAGACAGAAGCGTCTTCTCTGGTGATTCTAGGCTGTATCAAGTTGACAATGACAATCAACCAGCACACTAACTTACCTTCAACTTTCTGTCATGCCTCCAGATCTCTCCTGACACAGACCTGTCAGAGGTATTCATTCTGTCAACCCATCGAATGAGCAAAGCAATTTCACAAACCCGTGACACACTCAGGAAACGCAACTGTCACTCTGGGGTTCCCCACCATCAGCACCTAGATGCTTCCGGACTCTTTTATGCTGCAGCTGCTACTTTCAGTTATCACTTGCCATTTTCCTTCCTACATTGCTTCCTCGCCAGCTATAGTTGTTTCCTGAAAACGTATACGATTCTACCCTCGCCTTTGACCAAGAGTTTGACTGGGTACAAAACCGTAGCTTCAAAATAAATGTTGGAAGGCAGAAGGCAGAAGGCAGGCAGAGAGGTAAAAAATAAGAAACACAATAAACCATCACTGTCCTAAGCCATCAGCTCGGAAGGCGGGAAGCCAACGAGTGTACAGCAAACAGTGCAAACCACTCAGGAAGGTTTGGACTTCCTTCACCCTGACTGCGTCTGCACGTACCCCTTTAGCCTTTTGTTTCAAATTTCAGGACATCCCCTCCCTTCTTGTTCTGTTTACAGTTGTAAATTTAGCCCTGCCCCCCCAAGGTTTTGTAAAGACCAGAGAATCAGAGGGTGTGGCGATAATTAAAGACAAGCTTCTGGGCCAGAGATCCCAGGTTCTAAACTGGATGGGAGCTAAGTGACAGGAAACAGCAAGCCTTCCTGTCCCTTGGGCTGGGTTGCCACCATCGTGTGAGGCCTTGTCTGTGTACAGGAAGAATAACACTTGGAAAGGGGCTGCAGGCACTACGGCTGCCACACCTTTGCCCTGGCTGTTCTGAGGAAGGGTGACATTCATAGAACATTGCCTCAAGTAGTTATCAGAACCCTGGGCCCTGCCACCGCAGACACTAGAGTGCTCTATTTTAAGAATGCCATCCACTAAGGAAAGCGTACTCCAAAAAGAGAAATGCGTGATTATAGGTAACAGGCAAGCCACAACGTTGGGCTCACCCTAGCCTTTCCAGAAGTTCTCTTAACACTGTGAGTTCCAAAACATCAACACTCAGCTGTGAGGTATGAATGTGTTCTTCATTAAAAACAAACAAAACAAAAAAGAAGCCCTATCTTTGGATTCATTACTTTCACAGTGGAAAACCTTGAATTAACGATTATCTCCCCCCACACATCCCCAATGCTCATTTTCTAGAAGATTCTGGAAAATGGAAGCAGTAAAGTATCTGAAGAACCACTTCCTCCCATTTATTAAAAAGTGCACCATCCTTTCTGTAATCACCCCAAAGCCATACCCACGCAGCAACAGGTGGGAACAGTAGCTGTACCCACTCACGGCTTAGTCTGAGGAGTTCAACTTTGGCTTATCCAGAAATGAACAATGGGCAGAATGTTCACAGAGGAAGAATCAGAACCTGCCCAGAACAGCTGGGATGGTGACTCTCCAGTCAACTTGGTGCAATTTAGAAACACAAGGGAAACAAACTGCCAGGCAGAACGGCACCTTCAAGGTTTGGGTAGAGTTAACTGAGGAGGGAAAACCCACTGTGAGCGTGAGCAGCACCGTGCACGTACTCAGGTCCTGAGCTGAATACAAAGAGAGAAGAAATGGGCCTGGACATCAGCACTCATCTGTCCACTTCTTGATCTAGGAGAGGAGAGAGAGAGCGCGGGCATTTGACGCTGCTTCCCACAGCGGTCACCCCGGGCTCCCCTGTCGCTCTTGATTATCCCGAGCAGTTAGAAGCGCATCGGCATTTTCTACAGAATCAGTCACATAAAGATAAAAGATGAACATCAATGGGATGAATAGATTTTTGTCTCCTCTGCCCTTATTTCCCACACCCTTAGGAGGACAGAACACACTGACATCCTGAAAGCCACCTTTTTTTCCTGTTTGCATCACCCACATTGGTCTCCTTATGACGTGTGGCTTTCAGATTGTTAAGTGGGTTAAGAGTGGTAATGGCTGACACATGGGTGCCCAGAGGAGCCTCATTCAAAACCCAGTGTGGCTGCTGGATGGATGGTCATGAAACTGAATGATGACAAGCTGGGAACAAAGTCTGTTTCGTGCTAGGTGTTTGGGTGGAAGCTTCACCTCAGCCCTAGTATCCCTATATCCAAAGAGTCTGAAATGTTTGGGTTCAGGCTACACCCCAGCCCCTGACATCCATATATCCAAAGAGTCTGGGATGCTTGAGTAGAAGCCTTACTCCAGGCCTGGCATCCATATACCCGAAGAGTCTGGGATGTTTGGGTTCAGGCTACGTCCCAGCCCCTGGCATCCACATATCCAAAGAGGCTGGAATGTTTGGGTGGAAGTTCCATCCCAAGCCCCCTCCCCTGGCAGTTGCCTCAGTCCGGACTCTACCTTTGAGAAAGTCCACTGAACAATGACCCCTCCCCAAAGATGTTCAAGACCACTCCCACAAGGTATTTAAACTGCCCCCTAAAGAACAAACATGGGATTTTCCAGTCTCCCTTCCCCGGCTCCTCTCTGGGGGACTGGAAAGCCATCTGGGAGCACTGGAATCCATTAAACCTGGGCTTTTTCTAATTCAGTTTGATTTGGTCTGATTTGGATTATTGCCTCGGTGGAGAGGCTTATTGGGGTGCAGAAACTCTTCACAAGGGAACCCCAACACACCACACACACACATACACACTCACACACTCGCACCTACTTCTCGGCAAGAGAGACAGACAGAGGCAGACACACTGTGTAATACGTTCTCAGAAAATGACAGTGATAACTGAGGATGTGGCTCAAGGGTAGAGGGCCTGCTCTACATGCTTGAAGCCTATAATTCCAGCACTCAGGAGGCAGACACAAGAGGATCAGAAGTTCAAAGAGAGTTTGAGGCCAGCCTGGGCTAGGAGAAAAACCCCAGAAGTTAGGGTTATCTACTACCTTATGGTTTAGTTCTTTTAGGTTTTCAGGTTACACCAGTGTGTGTGTGCGCGCACGCGCACATGCACGTGTGTGTGTGTGTGTGTGTGTGTGTGTGTTGCTGGATCTCATATCTACTGGGCAAGCATTCTGTCACGGGCCTACCTCCTCATCCCCCAACATTCTTGTCTGAAGTCTGTACGTCAGAAAGTGGCATTTGTTCCCTTCCAGCTGATCCTTGAGCGCATTCCTGGGACTTCTAAGGCATTGTATCAGGATTCACAAATGAGAAGTATTTCTTGGCAGGCTCCTGCAAAATAATTACTGAAGGTGACAGAGTACTGATTTTGAAAACACGCATCTTTATTCAGCTGGGGTCAATATTTCAAAAGAACTAGGCAAGTTTCCTAAAACCAGTGGTCACGTGCACTTGCTATTGTTGGGCCCGTCTGTAGACAAAACACAGCTAAATGTATTTTGGCCACGGGGCTAGGAGGCCACCACTGTCCAGAGGAATGTTCTGGAAGCAAACAGCCCATGAACATCCACGTGTTGATTCATGTCTACACTGCACAGGGTGGTAGGTGACCTTTGAAAGAATAAATGTGTCTTCAGCCGTTATTTTAATGATGCGAGTCAACATTGGTACATGGGTGAAAGTGAGATGCACTTGAGATGTCATCTTCCTGATTAAAGCAAAAGTTGTCCAAATCTGCCACATAGAGTTTAATTGAAAATTACCCTCTGTACATGAGAACCAAAACAAAATAACAAACAGATAGAAAAAATGCTCAGAATACCTGAAAATAATTTTTCATCTACATTTGAGAATACAAACTCTTTCCCAATCTGTTTTCAATGCAAAATAACATGAAAGTTGGGTTTTTTTTAATTTAAATTCCTGGCTGGGTGTGGTGGTACATGCCTTTAATCTCAGCAACCTCCCACCTCCTAAAATGGAAATTCCTCAGAACTGACTAGCACTGGGTACAAAGTCTACTGTCCCAACACTTGGGAGGTTGAGGCAGGAGAATTATCTTGACTTCAAGGCCAGCCTGAAGTATATAACTCAGTTGGTAAAGTGTTTCCCAGCATGCATAGGTCCCTGAGTTCAATCCCTAGCACCTAATCCCTAGCACCTCATATACGAGGCGTGGTGGTGCAAGCCTGTCAACCCAGCACTCTGCTCCAGAAGTAGAGTCAGGAGGGATTTTAAGGTCTTTTTCAGTTCCTTTTTCAGTTTGAGGCCAGCCTGGTCTAGCCAGCAAGTTCCAGGACAACCACGGCTACATGGAGAGACCCCCACCTGCGCCTAGAAACAGAGCTAGAAAGATGGTTCAGCAGAAAGTGCTTACAGCTCTTGCAAATGACTTGGATTCAGTTCCCAGCATCCACAACAGGTGGCTCACAACCACCTACAACTCCAGTTCTAGGGGATCCAGCACCCTTTGGCACCCATGAACACCTGCATGCACATACATGGACTACATAAACAAATGCAGGCACATAAACATGCATACAAATAAAAACAATAAATAAAGCTTTTAAAAAATAAATTCCTGGGGCTGGAGAGATAGCTCAGTGGTTGGGGGCACTGATTGCTCTTTCAGAGGACCTGGGTTCAATTCCCAGCACCCATATGGCAGCTCACAACAGGCTGTAACTCCATTTTAAGGCAATCCAACATCCTTACACAGATATACATGCAGGCAAAACACCAATGCACATAAATAAATAAATCTTTAATAAAAAGTCCTTTCATTAAATACAACAATTATTTTTTAAATAGTAGCATACATAAATAACTTCAGAATGATTCTTCATAAAAGAGACACTCAGAAGTTCTCATGTATTAAGTATGCAGTAACCACGTGTCTGCCACAAACGGGCCCAAGTAGCCCCCTGCTCCTTGTGTACCAAGGATTGATAACCACAGCCCAGCCCACGAGCCCAGCCACTCGCTGGCTCCAGTAAATACAGTTCTACTGAAGTACAGCTAAGCCTGCTCATTTACGCTGTCTGAGGGTAAGGCTGTGTTCAACGGCAAAGCACAAGTGTCTCCAGACACCGCACTGCTCACAGAACCCAAAATATGCACAACCTGGCCCTCTGCAGACGGCCAGCCTGAAATCTGCCTGAATCCAGCCTTGACTGGAGGAGAACCGGGCAGGGCTGGCTCAACACTGGCCCAAGAAGCTTTGGACTCGGTACCAGAAGTTTATGAAACAGGAAGCCAGTATCAAAAAAGGAAGAGTCTCACCCCAAGTGTCAGAGACCTGAAGCTCCTGTACAGCTTCCCCAGTCACGTGACAGACAGAGCAGCTAGGCAAGTTACTCTCTGCCTCTCAGGGCCGCAACCTGTTAAGGGAGAGTACTGACCCGTGTGGCCGGCCTTCCTCAGTAGAGAGGGAAGTAGCATGTGAAAATACAGCCCCCCCCGGGGGGGGGATGCAGACAGCTCAGAAGTGGCCAGAGTGTACGATCTCCAAATGCCAGCCAAGCACCAGGTACTTTCTGTGTGTGTCCCTTCATCCTGTCTGCACACCTACGCCCTTACAGGGCTGTCATGGTGAACCCCTTTCACAGAGAAAGGAATGAAGGCTCAGGGAAGTCAAGGGCTTTACCCACTGTCACACAGCAGTGATAGATGAGTTAAGCTGAGCCTCAAACCTAAGACTGCCAGACTCTTCTGCCTTAGCTAACAAGAGTCCCGAGTCTCCAAATTCTCACTTGCTGTATGGCAGCTACCAACTCTGCCCAACTCTGAAAAGGATGACTGGAACTGTCCCGAGACAAATGCTGAGCCTGAGATCGGTACTGAGGTGGTATCTGTGGGACAACAGCCTCACTTACACATGCACTACAGGTTATGAATGGCCCATAAACTACAATGAAAGTCTATGTAGGGAGGTGAGAAAGAGCCCAGAATCAACAACATAGCCATTGTACCTCAAGAGATGCTAGGATCAATTCACATGAATAAATAGCCCAAAAAGTGTGGCTTGAAACAGGCATGACAGCACACACTTCTAATTCCAACAGTTAAGAGGCTGAGGCAGGAGGATTGTTGTGAGTTTAGGTTAGTTTGGGATAGATAACAAAATTCTTTCTCAATAAAACAAACTCTGAGGTCTGGAGAGATGCCTCAGTGGCTAAGAACACCCTTACACTCCAGCTCCAGGGACCTTGATTCCCCTCTGGTTCCTTCAGGACCGTGAACCCATTGCATATACCCCCAGATATGATATAGACCCACACATATAATTAAGAATAAAATTAAGGGCCTGGAGAGATGGCACAGTGGTTAAGAGCCCTAGCTATTTTTACTGAGGACCAGAGTTCAATTCCCAGCACCCACGTGATAACTCACAACTGTCTATGACGGTTTCAGGCAATCCAACGTTCTCTTCTGCCCTCCTCAGGCACTGGATATGCAGGTGCACATATTCAGGCAAAGCACCCATACATATAAAATGAAATTTTTAAAAAATTTAATATAAATAATTTAATTTTGAAAAGGGGATTGCAATGTGTACACAGTTCAGAGGCAGCCTCGATGGTTTTGTTTTGTCTATACTTCTAGACATTTTACACATGCAGAATTCAGGACCTTTCACAGCTACTTAGAGTATACCTAACAATGATGTTCTAAAAAACTTAAAGTAATAGTGATCTCAGATGTATTACTTGGGTTTTTAGTTTATACCCCTGGTTTCGAAATAGAGTATCATTTGGCAATTTGTGAGGTTATTGCTAGCTTCACCCTTTTGAGAAGCAATTGGACAACCACCGTCTTAGGTGTGTAGCACCTGTGCTAATTTTTATTTAACTAAAGATGCTCATAAAAAAAACCTGAGTATAGAGTGGGCAGGGGTGGAAAATGCCTTTAATCCCAGAACTTGGGAGGCAGGAGCAGGAGGATCTCAGTTAGTTCAAGGCCAGCCTGGTCTACAAAGCAAGTTGCAAGGATAGCCAGGACTGTTACACAAAGAAACCCTGTCTTGAAAAAAAAATAAAACAAAATAAAACAAACAAAAAAACTAAACTAAATATAGACTCTTTGAGCGCCCATATTTTAAGTTCACCAGAACTTGGCCACCCCTGGAGCGTCTTGCTTTATTTTGTTGTTGTTGTTTTCTTAAAAAACTGTTTCCAAATAACGACAGCAATGACAATGGAGTTCATCGCAACCATGTTTATAAAGGCAAATGCTGGAAGCCACTAAATCAGAGAGCTGTAGACACAGCTCGGAGGCAGAGCGCTGGCAGAGCACCTAGCAAGCATGATGACCTAGGTTCAACCACAGTACCAAAAGAAATAAATAAAGGAACCAGTAAGAGAGCTCACAGGGTAGAGTGCTTTCTTCAAAAGCCTAAGATCTGAGTTTGAACCCCCAAACCCACATAAAAGAGGGGAGAACTGAGTCCCAAACGTTACCCTCTGACCTCCACCCATGTAGGACAACACATGTACACCCCACAGTAATTAAATAAATAAAAACTTAAAAAGCAAGCTACTAGATCACCCCTAGCATAAACTATCTAACTAAAATCCAATGGAATATTATGTAGTCACTTAAAGAACACACACATACACACGCCCACAAACACACGATAACTAAATAAACAAACGCACAGTTGTCATTTTTAAAAAAAGCCCATACCCAGCACGACAAACAGCTTAAGAATGAGAGCCATCTTTAAGTCTACAGCCTGCAGTGTCGACATCAGGCCGAGACTGGATTTTCTTTTCATTATTTTTACACTGTTTTCGTTGCTGTTACTTTTACTTTGTTTTTGACACAGAGTTTTACTCTACAGACTAGGCTGACTTCAGACTTAGGATCCTCCTGCCTCGGCGTCTCGAGTCCTAGATTGCAGGCCTATGATACCATGCCTAGCATTTTTACCGTTTCTTTTTTAATCTCCCTTCGATAATGGGCAAGTGGTGTTTTCATAGTCACGAAGGAATGGCTCACATAAACATCTGAGTCAGGCTTCAGACACTTCTAGGTTCCAGCCTGATGGTTCACACCCACGGAATGTGCAGAGAAGATATCTAATCTGAGCACACTGAATTCTGTTTGCGGTAGTAATAGCACATAGTTCATTTCACAGCATATTGGAATGACACTCAGCTCAGAAGAGCAGGGCTGGATGAGTGTGTACCCGGGCTGACCCCCTAAGCTTCTGCCAGTGTCTTCCCAAGATGATCCACTGACAGCATAGCTTTGGGGGTTCTCAGGAGAATGTTGCATTTCTTATAATATTTTTTTCTTTACCTATTTACAATTTGAAAACTGAGAACATTACCAGGGTGTAGCTCAACTGATGGTGTCTTTACCTAGCATGAAATGAAGGCCTGGGTTCGATCCCCAGGGACTCATAAACCAAGGTAGGGTGATCATACACACCTGGAGTTCCATCCCAGCACTGAGGAAGTGGAGGCAGGAGGATCATAAATTCAAGGTCATCCTTGGCTACACAGTGGTCAGCCTGGCATATATGAGACCCTCTCAATAGATTGATTTTAAAATTAGAATCAATATATGGTATGTACATAATATTTTTCTGAGTCCATTGTCGAGTCCATTGTTCTGACTCAGTGAATTTTCCTAAAAAACAAAGCCAGCTTCAACCTTCATCAGATTCTAGTTCTTAAATCCCAGACCCCACACAAGATGGTCCAATTCAGGGTCCAAAGTTCCATTTAGGTCTCATATCATTAATCTCTTCCAATCTGGAACACTTCATTGATTTTCTCTTACTGTTCATGACTTTTGAACATCACAGACCTGCTATTTCATTGATAGCTCCCAAGTTTAAGATAATATTAATACAGAAAATTTTACAAGTCGGGTTGGAAAGATAACTCAACAGGTAAGAACACTTATTGATCTTCCAGATAACCCAAGTTTATTTCCTAGTGCCTACACTGGGAAGTTCATAACTGTAGCTCCAGTTCCAGAAGATTCAATGCCTTCTTTTGACTTTTGAGAGCAATGTATTGAAAGACCCCAGCTTATAGCCTTAAAAGACCCCAGCTTATAGCTTGCACTGTAATGCCATATTGCAAGGCTTAAGAAACAAACAAGTCAGGGCTTGTCCCAGGCCAGAAGGTCGTGGTCAGGAATAGACAAGTTAGGGCTTGTCATGAGTCAGGCATCTGGCCTCCAGAGATAAGCCCCCTCCCTTGCCTCATGCAAACTAGGTGGAAAATTCCCTCATGCAAATTAGGTATCAAGTTCAGTCAGCCAATCAGGG
>LOJH01002072.1:2747-25849 GCA_001685095.1 Ellobius talpinus
TCTCTCTCTCTCTCTCTCTCTCTCTCTCTCTTTCTTCCCCCCTCTCTCTTTCCCCCTCTCTCTGCCAGCAAAGCTCCCTAGATTGAGAGCCTCACCCATCACTCTGCAGGGTATCATTCGTATCATCTGTCTCTCACGACCATGCTGAGGAAGAGATCCCATCCTTCCCATTTTACAGATGACCGAGCATCAAGGACTTGCTGCTGGAGTAAGCAGATAGGATGGTGGGGAGCTGAGCTGAAGTGCGGAGGTGGCAAACAGTGAGAGAAGAGGTCCCCAGTCGGCTTAGAGAGCCTGAGAGGAAAACAGCTTGAGTGGGGGAATAGAAGGAAGGAACGAAAACATTGTTTTAGGGACTTAAGCTCCATCTTCCCATCCTCAGTCTCAGGGTTAAGTGGGAGGAGTGCCCTGTGTTAGGGAGGCAGAACCACTCATTGTCACTCTGGGACCTCATGTGCATGGTCCTAGGTGTGACCTCTTGTGCATGGTCCTAGGTGTGACCTCTTGTGCATGGTCCTAGGTGTGACCTCATGAGCATGGCCCTAGGTGTGACCTCATGAGCATGGTCCTAGGTGTGACATCTTGTGCATGGTCCTAGGCGTTCTCAGGACAGGAAGTGAGTGGCTGAAATATTACAATTTTGTGCAGAGTGCCAAACTGTGGAATGGAGCTTCCAAGCCAGCACACCCTCCCACCACCCACCTAACTAGGCTGTCATTGCCCAACCAGGCTCTGTGGTCCTCTTTGGGACAGACCTACTCACCAGCCACTTCCTTTATGGTTAAGCCACTTAAGTGAAGGTTCTGTTTCTCTCCTCTGGACTGCTTTAAATTTATCCTGAGTATCTCTCTCTCTCTCTCTCTCTCTCTCTCATTATGTCAAGATATCCATCCAGAGGCTGTCTAGCGTGAAAGGCTCTCTCCCCCAGTACTTCACAGGGAGCCATTGATGTTCATTGTTTCCATACAGAATCTACTTATGAATTTGCAAGACAATTGAGACATGCGTTACGTTTGTACTTTGGTCTTTCTTTTCTTCAGAAAGTCTGCCACAGTATATCGCGGGATATTTTCAAACTTTTATTTGTGAGAGGAGGGAAGGAGAGATGGAGAGGGGGAGAGAGGAGAACCAAACATCAACCCTCTGCAGGAGCAACAAATGCCCCTAACCACCGAATTATGTCTCCAGCCCCTAGGCTACTTTAAAAATATTTTACTGGAAAGATGTGCTATGATTTTTCTCAATCAATTTTCCATTAATAGATGTCCAGGCTGTTCCCAAACATCCACACATGGTTGCTTTGTCTATACACTCAAGGGTATGTGCAGAAAATGGCATTGCTGGGCCAGAGTGTTACTGGAGAACTGGAGGCTCACCATGGTTCTTGGTTGAAGCAGTCCAAGGTTCTTCCCTAGAGTGCCTTCCTGAAGAATCAAGTAGAGTCCAGAGGAAAGGGTAGGAAAGCTCTTAGTAAAGCTGAGACAGGAAGCAATGCCTTGGAGGGTCGGGGTGAACGCCAGAGAGAATGAAGAACCAAAGAACCGAAGAACCGGGTGCCTCAAGCCTTAATCCTCTGAGGCTTCCACTGAGAGGTGATTGTAAACTGCAGGAAGACTCCAACCTGGGACCTGTGCATTGCATGTCACCTGCTTGTGTCAAGCAAGGAGGAAATTGCTAACCGCATGCTTTTTCCTATTTACCTTCTTACAGTCCATCAAAGGCAATTGTGTAAAGCCCCAACCTCAGGGCGATTTTTGAGATAGGAGGCTGCTGAGTGAATCCCACAGCTTTACCTTCAAGCTTCTACTGGGGCTGGAAGGAGTGGCTCCTGGCATGGGCTCCCATCAGGTCACCTGGAGCTTTGTGGCCTGCTGGAGATAGGAGCCGCTCTTCACACTCATTTTCAGCTGAGCACGGACAGCACTTTGAGGAGGAATGCTCGCCATTTGTCGAGCTGCCTCTGCTGCCTCCTCTCCTAGTTCCCTTGCTCCCTGCATATGCTCACACTTCAGTAGTTGGTTGATACGAAGTTGGCCTCTATAAGGGTTTATGGAGTTTCCTCTTAGCAGTGTATAAATAAATCCCCGCAGTCCCAACAACAAAATGTATTTATGTTCAAACTTTCAGACTTGTCATTCTGATAGAAGATTTTCATTCATTATTTGCTTAAAAATTAAAAAAAATATGTGTGCCTGCAATGGGAGAGGTACACTGTGTGTGCAATGGGAGAGGCATGCCGTGTGTGCAATGGGAGAGGTATGTACGCCGTGTGTGCAATGGGAGAGGCACACCATGTGTGCAATGGGAGAGGTATGTACGCCGTGTGTGCAGTGGGAGAGGTATGTAAGCCATGTGTGCAATGGGAGAGGCACGCTGTGTGTGCTGGTGCCTTTAGGCCAGAAGAGGGCTTCAGATCCTTGGAATTGCAATCACAGGCAGTTTTGAGTTGCCTAAGGTGGGTGCTGGGAACTGAACTCAGGTCCTCTGGAAGAGCAGTACGTATTCTTAAGTGCTGAGCCACTTTCTAGCCCTTTAACCTAAATTGTTTATGCCATAACTGAGGTTGTACATATTCTCAAATGTTTTGTAAAGAAATCTGATTGTTTACATAAATAACCTATTCCTATAGTTTGCCAGTTTCTGTACTGTGTTGTTCACCTTTCCCCTATTATCTACTAGAGAGACCCTCTTTTTATCAAGAGTTAAGAGACAACAGCAGTTCCTCCCATTTGATGTTCATTTAGTCTATAAAAATACTCTCCTTTGGTCTGGAGAGATGGCTAGGTGTTAATAGCACTAGCTGCCCTGCCAGAGGACTCAAGCTAGCTTCCCAGCACCCTCTTCCAGTGGCTTACAACCACCTTACTCCACGGGAGTCTGGTGCCCTCTTCTGGTCTCTCCAGGTACTGCACCCACAGGTACAATTCCCCCCCAGCGCGCAGACAACCCCCCCCAACAAAAAATTAAAAACAAAACAAACATAACTTTCCTAAGAATGCTTTGGATATTGCTGTTGCTTTTTTGGGGGCTGACATAAGTAATTTTTTATTTTCCTGGTATTAAAATTGCCCATTTTTGATAACCTGGATATCCCTCTAGAGACTTAGAGAGATCTCTCCCTCTCCCCCTCCCTCCCTTTCTTTCTTTTTAGCACTTCGATAGTTTTATCTCCCTCTTTTTTTAATCAACTTTGAGTTTTCTAATTGAGTTCATATTTTTTTCACCTAGCCTGCTGCCAAGACATTCCAGTACATCTCTGGATATAGTCCTTTCCCCTCCAGATAGTTATAATTTCTGAGGATGTTAATTTGTCCCTCAAATTCCATGTTTTCTCCATTACTGCAAATTGACATTGTCTATATGTATAAAATTTATATTAGATTTCCACCACTTAGTATCGAAGACGAACAGGCTAGGGTTGTGGAAGAAAAGGGGTGTGTGGAGAGGAAGGACATGGCAATCGTGAGGTGGGGGACTTGAAAGCAAACCCTATTTTATGGATGGAAATGTCACAGTGAAACCACTTGTTTTGTACAGTTAACATACCCTGAAATATTTAAAGTAATAAAGATATTTATTTTCTGTTTTGAGACAGGATCTCATCTATCACAGGAAGTTGTTAGGTAGCTGAGGATAACACTGAACTCCTCCTCTGTCTCAGCACCCTCAAAAGCTGGATAATCCCACTTACATCACGCCAGAAGCCTACCTACCTCCCGAGGACCACTCTGCTCCTTCTCCCCTTGTGCCCCCTGTTGATCTACTTATGTTCCAGCATTGTGCCTCAAACCAGCAAGCAGCTCGGTCTGGTGGGACAGTATGGTGGGACCCTCGTTTCTCCCCCTTTCTGGAGTTGTCTGGATTTTTCAATGTAAAATTTTGAATCAGCTCCAAACAGTTCAAAAACATATACTAGCTCTTTATTGGAACTTCATTATTTTCAAACGTTGGTGGAGAGAGGGTGACCCCCTCCCCATCACGCGATTCGGTGACCTTGGCTCTTGACTTTCCTCTCCTTCTGTTCTAGTCCTGTTTACAGATGGGAGACCTTGAGGTGATGGGGAATTCCTGGAGGCTAGTTCAGCTTCTCACTACTGCAGTAACCATAGGAACCTTCCTGGTTTCCCCTCATCTCTCTCTGAACCAAGGTCCGCTCTACAAACCTCATATGGCCTTGGGATGGAACTCGAGTGAGAAAGGGATGGGTTACCAACCCCCAGGAAAGGGGGTTTGGAGGCGAGGAGAGAGCAGAGAATACCCAGAAGTGAAAGTCAGTGACTTTGGATAAAGATAGAATGAAAGAGGCCAGTGTGGAGGGCTGAGGGTTGTGGGGAGATCTGAGGGCAGGCAGAGGAAGAGAAACTACAAGGGCTGGCCAGGGCAAGGCACTGAGGAGGAGGAGGAGGAGGAGGAGGAAAAAAAGAGGGACCTCCTCATGGGAGCCTCTGAGCCCCAGGTGCAGCAGGCGGAGGACCATGGTTGGGGGGCAGCGGAGGGTGAGGCAGATTTCTCTGCTATCCTGCTTTATCTGACTTACTGCATACTATAGCCTGTCAGTGGAGGGCAATGTCCTCAGTTTCAAAATCACTTTTGACTGGAATAGATGGCGTGCATTTAGAAATGCCAGGCGTGCTTCTGTTCTTTGTCAGCACCACCCTCTCAGACCCTGGGCATTCCAAGCTTCCCTTGCATCTCAAAGAGGTGCTGATGCCCTGATTTTTTTTTTCATCAGAAGGGATTAGAACCTGGGCCAAGATGGGAGACTGAGGGAAAATCAAGAGTGGAAACATCTTGTAGACCAGCTGAGGAGAAGGGCTGGGGTGTATCCCGAAATGTCTCCCTCTCCGTGAGAGGTCTGAGTTACCTGACGTAGAGTAAACTGCATGAGGCCAGCCCTGCAGGGACCATAGCTTAGTTCACCTGCTTCTGGCCTGGCGACCCCACGTGCAGATTGTCCTAGCTGCTTACGTAATGTAGCCCAAGATGGGTACCAGGAAGCCATGCCCAGGACCTTGGTCAGGCAGCAAAGCCCAGCTAGTCTGCGGATTCCGAGATGCTGCGAAGATTTCTGCACCTTTCTGGGGTTCTGCTCTCTCTCCCAGGCTTCTTCCTGCAGCAGGTTCTTCTCAAGTCCCAAGAGAACCTTTCTCTCTACTGCAGAGCACTTTGGTTTCAACTTGACCTTTGATTCTTAGCTCTGTGCCAAGGGAAGAAAGTAACCTTTCCCTCTGTGGAGCGTTTAGAATAGTATAGTATATAGAATATACAGCTATTCACCTACCTTCCTTCCTAGAAAGTTTAGAGGGACACAGGAAAGTTCAGGAAAGTTCTGGTATTTGGGGTAAGAGCACTGATGCAGGAAAGAGGAGGTGTTGCCAGAGGAGCTGAGGTGGTCTAGCCCTGGGGTGCAGGATTTCCTTCAATGGTCCTGTGTTAGGCCCTTGGGATGGTGGAGTAGGAGGCACTGGCCTAGTAGCCTTGACTTCAGGCAGGGAGGTGGGTTCTTGGATGTGTTTGCAGTCAGGCAAGTGGTGACCACATGCTTCTTGCTGAGCAGCTGGTGAGTGACACCCCCTAATTAGAGAGGGCAAGTCCTGTTTGAAGCCTCAAACTGAGGCTCAGGTTCTAATCAGCATTCAAATTCCTGCACATCTGGCAAAATAAAAACAGCTGTGAAGACAGCAGATGGGAAGGGTAAGGAGCATCTGTCCTTGCCTGCCAGAATCCAGCAGATACTGAACCCTTCCTATGGCATTTTCTTTGTCCCCTTTCCCTTTAGATTTTTTCAAGGACTAGGATGCCTGTAAGCATGTGCTCTGACCTCCCAAAAGACACCCTCCAGAACCCTAAGAATCTCCTTGTACTGTGCTCTGTTGGTCATTTCTGATGGGCTTGGTGGTGGGAACCGTCCCACAGACTCCAGCCACAGGATGACAGGAGGTCTAGCTTCAAGCCCTTGGTCTACATGTGAGTTGCAAACAAAACCAGAGAACACGACTCACTGCCCCAGAACACTGGTTTCCATCTACTGATGGGTTTGGCCTCTGTCCTCAGCGCTTTGTGGGTCAGCAGAGAAGTGTCCACTTACGTAGGATGTAATTTGAAGAGCTCCAATATGCCCAGCTTTCCTTTAGCCTGAAATAGAAATCTCCTCGGGGGAAATGTGTTAAGATCACAAGGGCTCCTATCAAAACAAACAGCTGACTAGACAGGGCAACCCACATTACACAGTTCATCACTGGTTCCTAAGGCATGGGACAAGGTTCCCAAGTCTCTTCCGGTTTCATTGAGGCCAAACCTGGTGGACGGGCAGTGCCCTGCGCTTGGCTGTGGGGAGTCTGTGAATGCTGAAACCAGCAGGTCCTCCAGCATCTCTTCTAGCATCTGGAGGTGCCTCCCCATGGAAAAGTCTGGTTTGACAAGTTCACAGGAAAGTTTATATTAAATTATTCCCGGTTCAAATCACAAGTCACCGAGCGCCACCCCGACCACCATCTTTAACACCACAACCAGGCACTTATTCTGACTTTCCTGCCATATTTATGTCTGCTGAGCTTTCATGTAGCAGATGATATAATTTTGCCTCATCATTTTCTGTTTCCTGTTGGAAAGTGTGCTCCAGGAGGGCCTGGGAACCAGGTGGGCTTTTCCTGCATCAGGGGCTAGGCGCATGATGTGGGCTTGCAGCACCAGGCACCTTTGCTGAGGAGACAGTGGAGAGAAACATCTACAGCTCTGATTCATGGAGAGGGCGTGGGGGATGGTCTTGAGCAGCAGGTTCCTGGAGAAATTATGAGTTAGTAAGGACCACTTCCACTGACTTGACCAAGGTGGTTCTTGGTCGTCTGAGTGTGGATTTAAAGTGTGTACAGTGTTTAAGGAAGTAATCTCCCCGTTTGCCTACTGATAGCTCTTACCTGTACATGTACCATGCTCTATAGGGCCGCATCTCCCTCAAGCCCAGAACCAGAAACAAGACCCAGTAAGCAACGCGTTAGACACATTCCAAGATGGAAGGCTCTTTGCTCACCATTTTCTCATGCTCCCAGTTTAAAAAGGTATCAGTGACCTGGGTTTTCTTTAAACACTGGAGAAATTAACTAGAAGCCTGAGGGAGATTGATGAAGCCACAACTTTCTTTGACTCTGAAAAGTAGGTTACTCTCAAACAACAGTGGTTTCAGAAGTTGGCTCTGTGGGTAAAAGGGAAGTATATCCAGCAAGTGCTGAAACATTCTGTGTTTTTCAACATGTCGTATGGGAAACACTCTGGGCTAGGTCCAGAGGGGGCAAACAGAAGAAGCGTAGATTGGGGAACCACATACCCTGCTTATCTGGGGCAGTTATGGGTTGCACCTGGTATCCTGGTGTAACGTGCAAAGGTTCCTCTTTTTTTGTTGTTTGTTTTATTTTGTTTGGAGAGGGTCTCACTATGTAGCTGGGGGTGGCCGGGAACCTGAGGCTCCTCCTGCCTCAGCCCTCTGAGTTCTGAGATTACAAGTGTATACTGCCATGGCTGGCATTCCCCACCCCTCAATCTCGGAATCGCCAAGACTGATTTAGGAAAAAAAATAGTATACTTGATCCCCAGCACAGAACCCTACTAGAGAGAGCTCACAGGCTGGCTGGAACAATGAACAGCTCTGCTTTGGGGAACAAGAGAGTAAGTTAAACTGGGCTGCAGTTAAGGGTTTTGAAGAAATGGAGTGACATCCTTTCCCCCTCTGCTAGTCAGGTTCTGGTAGGTTAAAGTGAGCACCCTCAGCAGGCGGTCCAGAAGGCACCAATATGAGCCATTGAATGTATGTACACTATGGAGGTGGCACCCTCTGGAGTCAGCCCTGAGGGACATCATATAAAGAGTGACCCCTGGAGCTGCACGCAAAGCACCATGGGTGTTGGGTTTGTAAAGGTTGAGAGGTCAGTGTCTTATTTCAATTGGCCATTTAAGATCATGGTCATGCCTCGTTCCTCATTAAGTCCCTTTACTGTAGGTTTTCAAGGAAGCCCTCCAATACATGTGAGTTGATCTGAGCTTTTTTTTTAGCCATCGCTTCCCAATCTGATTCCTTTAGAGACCTTTAGGCAATAAGTGGATACATGGTGTCTGAGCTCTTGGGGTTGATGGAGCATCCCTGTAGGCAAGCAGGGACCTGGGCACATGTAAGGTTCTTGCTTGTGGGCTGGGGTGGGAACCTCTTATCTCTCTTCTCCTAGACTTGGCAAGGGTTAGGACCTCCTAACTCTGGCTCTGTGTTGGATGACCTCATCACTTATAGTCTGATGACTTGTTTGATTGGGTACCTACAGGGACACAAACTTCCCGTATGGAGCATGAATTGGTCTCTGGCCCTCTGCTGGAGGCAGGATGCAATGCTGGGATACTGATGACGGGGAAGTGGAGACTGAGAGAATAAGGGGACAGGTATGGCTTCATTGCTCCCTCTAAGTCCCCTGCTGCAGGCTACCGCCACCTGATTAAAACGGCACCATCTCTGGCTTCTCTGGCAGGGTCAAAGGCAGACAAGGCAAAGAGACATCACTGACTGGAGGGCTTCAGACTTGGGCTGACATTAGACTTTGTGAGGACTGGCAAGTGCCACCTATCAGTTGTAAAAGAGAAGTGTGTACCTGGAGGGGAAAGAGTGATTAAAAAAAAGAAGAAGAAAAGGAGACAAACCTACTTGCAGGAAAGTTTTCTATGACTAATGACTTCCATTTGCATCTTATTGACCCAAACCATGTCATGTGGTTGCCTCTAACACACACACGCACGCACACACACACACACACACACACACACAAATTGGTGACACAAGTTCTAGAAGGACATCAAATAAACCTGTGATTGATTGGCTAGTAGAGGGAGAACAGGAAAGATCAGAGTCCAGCACACAATGAACAGTATGTTCTCTAGGGGACTGGGATCACATCTTGTTCACTTTGTGAACCCCTTTATCAAATTGAATTAAAAAGTGTGCCCCCAAATTGTCAGATTTCTGCTCAAGATTAGCCATAGCGTTCACAGGTCAGAGTGGAGCAGAGAGAGGCCGAGGAGACCCGGGGTGTCTCACACAGCACGCCCTGGTTTCCGCTGAGGCAGCAGTGAGCATTTCCCAGCCCTGCAACTTCCGTCCTAGATCAGGGATGGTGGCTCCGGTTCTGTGTCTTGGCTTTGTGGGACCCACAACCCTAGTTCAGGGCCACCCTGATATGGCCGCTGCACATCCCAAAATTTTCCAAAGAAATCTTAATTTCAAACAGCCCGCTGGTTTGGGAGACCATGTGTCGGACTGGTGCCAGACAAATGTGCCCTGATTTCTGTTTCGGAAACTATGGTCAGCATAACGGAAAGAGTGAAATTGGAAAGGACAGTAACTGGAGCCCAGGCTTGGGTAAGAGGAGGAAGCCACAGGGAACCTTCTTTCAGTTTGGGCAAAGAGCAATAGCTACCAGAGTCTGCAGTGGCAGGGCTGCCAGGGGCTGCCTCAGCCCCAGCCTCCCCATAGATAATCCTGGCCATGAGGCTAGGTGCCGGTCTGAACCTCAGCCAACACAGCCTACCAGTGACCTTGAACAAGTGGCTTCATTTCATTGATACAATGTCTGAACAATGACCATGGAAAAACAATGGTACTGAGGCTTCCCTGGGTTACTTTTAAGCAAGTGAGTTGAAGCCAACCAGCTCAGACCCTGATTCACCTTTGCAGCCTTCATCAGTGGTTACCATCCTCTTCTTCCCCCTCCCCCTCCTCTTCCTCCTTTCCCCCATGTGTCCAGTGCTCTAATGGGTGCGGGGGTTCATAGAGTGAGCACGATGTAGTCCCAGCCCATAGATCACACTGCTCATTGCCTGCTCTGTGTCCCATCTATCCTTTGGGTTCTCCGCCTGCTCCCCAATAAATCATGGGTTTATTTGATATTCTAAACATTGTAATTCTGACTGTTTTGGTGTGTGTCTGATAGAGACAATCATGTGATATGGTGTGGACCAATACAGTTCAGATGAAAGTCACAGGCTGGATCCAGCAAGAGTCTTCAAAAGGTGATGCTAGAGGTGACAGCAATGGGCCAAGCATGGTGACAAAGTCATGTGTTAAGACAGGACAAGAAGCATGTGAGCTGTCCCTCATGGCAGGAGTGGACAATATTCAAATCTATTCTGATGTGTTGGTCAGTAAAGTCTTGTTGGCATATAGCTGTGACATAGACCGTTGTAGTCCCCCAAGGAGGAATCGAAAAAGTCACCCACACCCTCTTAGTGAATCAGTGTGTCCTGTACCAGCTATAGGTTTCTTGTCCCCGGACTATTGTGTTTATCTAAGTTGTTCTATTGCCAATATTGGGGTGAAAACCTGATAAATCAAAGAAGCAGTGGAGGGGTGGCCAGCTGACCTTCTCTCCACACTTCCTAGACCCCAAAGAAAAGACGAAAAGTCAACGAATCTCCAAGTCCCTCTCTATTCCTTCCCAGGCCACTCTTTCTATCCTAGGTCCTCCAGATTCTCTATGACTAACTCTTGTCAACTAGTCGCCACCCCTGCCCCCTGAATCAAGGCTAATTTTATTAACACAGTCTCGGGTATTCCAGTGGGATTAAATATCCTGCAACACCAGACTCTTGCCTTTGGGAAAGCTACATGGAGAGTTCACCAGCTGATTCCATAGGAGAAAGGTTTAGTTCCTAGGAGGAAACTGGCTAAGAAAACTTAGCTCCCAGGTTTGACGAGATGATTCAGAGGGTAAAGGTGCTTGCCACCAAACCCAGTGACCTGAGTTAAATCCCTAGGACTTACATGGTGGAAGGAGAGAGCCAATTCCCAAAAATTGTCCTTTGACCTTACGCGTGTGCTGTGGTGTGTGCCTGCTCCGATCCTCAGCCCACAGTAATAAGTAGAAGTTAAGGGGGGAAAAGGAAACGCTTAGCTCCTGGAAGGATAAGACAGCACTCTTAAAGCCACATTTTTTAGGCTGGCTGCTGTACTTTTCCCTCTGCTACAAGGAGGGCACGTCCCAGATGGCACAGCTCCTTCGGCATGGGCTCTTGTGGCACAAAGCTGTAACTGTCGGTCCGAGTCGCTGAGGTATGGGGTTGCCATCACAGTGCAAGGTGACAGAAGACCACACTGACCCCACGCTGCCCCCTGTGAGTGCAAGAGTACTGGATGAGCCTGTCCCTTTGGGCACACTGCCCTTGTCCTTCCGCTGTCCGCTGGTGCTCCAGGGCAGCAGTGGAGATGGAAGTAGGAATTGATTAAAAAAAAGATGCTTTTTTTTTAATTTAAGATTGTACTGGATTGCCTGAAAATTGAAAACAAGACCACTCTGTTTTCTGACAGGGGCGTAAGAAGTTGTGGACTGGGGTCCAGGAGCCTGTGAAAATGGCGGCAGTGGTTGGAGCCTGACTCTTCCTGCTTGAGGGTACCACAGTGGGCTTGTTTCACACACCATTGCCTGATTTTACAAATATTTCTCAGTCACAGAGAGGATACAGGTTGTCAGTGAAGCTGTGGTCCTGGGGAAAGGCGTTAGCTTTCCTGGACAGACCCCTGGGCCCTTCGCACATGTGAGGCTGTGGTGAAGGGTTGCCATCAGTGGGGAAGCAAACTTGCCAGGTGCCAGCCCCTCAGAGCTTGATCTTAGGTGTCCCAGACTCTAGAGCTGCGGGCAATTTCTGCCACTTGTAAGTTAGACGGAGAAAGAAGGAAGGAAGCAGAGATATGAGAAGGAAAGGGCCACAGAGCTCACAGAATTCAGCTCCTTAACGCTACAGATAAAGGAATCAGAGGGACTGGCAAGATGGCCTCCAAGCTCGATGACCTCACTTCAACCCCTGGGACTCACATGGGAGGAGAGAACTGACTCCCAGAAGGTTGTCCTATGACCTTCATTTCCATTTGAACAACACACACACACACACACACACACACACACATACACACACCACAACAAGCAGAGGCATGGTTGAAGTCTCTCAGCTCTCCACTCACTCTGGATCTTAGGGATTTGATTTCTGAGTGTACCCATCCTCTGGGAAGAAATGGCCAAGCCAGTCAGTTACCTGACCGTATAAATGGTAGGTACATAGGTGTGATCTTCTGGCCATCTTGACTTCGTTGATTCCTCAAGGCCTTTGTAGCCTTGGTGAGCTGGAAAAAGGAGGATATGACTTTTACTGCACCCCCAAATTGTGTGCCCCCCTGAAAGCAGCCTTTAAGGTACTAAGAATGGTTAACTGCTGCGGGGTGGTTATGGGCTTCGAGCCATCTTTAATTTCTTACTCTGGCTCTGTTATATCTGATTTTCCAGCCCCTTTGTTTCATTTCCCTAGATGCTCTGCGTCCCAAAAGACACTGAAGTAGGAGAGAGAGGCCCTGCTGGTCCCAGGCCAGCCTTGGTGGGCCCTCTGGAGTCCACCCTCTCCTCTGTGTCATGTTTCAGAGACATGGCTTCTGAGGATGTGGGACAGCCTGGGGAACATACATCGTACAGATTGTCACCGTTGGTAATTTTTGGTCACAACCCCTTTATTTCACTCATCTACAAGGCCAAGTAAACTTCAGCCAGGTCCTCAGGAGAGCACTGTCAAGTTGCCCAATTTCTCTGTTCTCTGTTAAGGGTGTAGTCACCTTGTAGGGAGGAGGGTGCTGACCAGGTATGTCAGCAGTCACTCCTGGTGCTGTGAGCTTCTGCATCTGTGATGTGACTCCATCCTGCAGGTGTGGCCTTGCTCCTTTGTACCTGTGTGTGGTTTAGACTCCTGATGAAGTCTAAGGGCATGGCTGGGACTCTCACGCATTCAGCCCACAGGAAGTCGTGGGTAACCCCACCCCACCACCTTGCTCCTGACTGTGAGTGGGACCCAAAGACCTCAAGATCGGGACAGGGCCTGCTCAGAACGGAGGGCATTAACGATGGGAGAGGGACCTCACCCAGCTATTTCCTCTACTTTTGGTTCCTCTGTTTAGAAATACTGTGTTTGTAGCTTCAAATATATCCAGAAGTTTGAACACCCCAAAATAGGCAATTTGGCCCGGTTTCAAACCCTCCAACAAGTCCAGCTCTAAATGAAGCTGTGATCTGGGGACTTGAGTTTCAAGTTCCCCTTGACTTGGCAAAGGCTGACTTCCAAGCCCTTGACAGATTCCTCTGCCCTCATTTTCCTGACTTCTCTAAACGTCTCCTTCTCTCTCCAGGTCCCCACCCCAGCTGTTGTCCTCCATCTGGCCATTGCTGAGGCTTCTCCGGTATGCTTGCCTGAAGGGATTGCAGTGGGAATCTTTACGGTGTGATACCTTTCCATCTTGTATCTTGGGACGGACTGTAGGTTCTGGGGGCCAGGGCCACCCTCAGGTTTCCATCCTTCCCCTACTGAAATCCTCCCCTGGACCAGTGTTCATGGATCACGGATCAGGTTTCAAGGGCGGCTCAATCATAGAGTTAGACACTGGAGAAAGTGTGTTCCCACCAGATTTCCAGAGCTCTGGCTTCAGATTTTGTCAGATATGCCTTGGAAGTAAACAAGTTAATAAGCGGTGAAGACCTCTGGAGAGCAGTGGCTAAGAAGCCTTGTGTTCAATACAAGGAAATTCAGATAAAAACCAAGTCAGGTGCTGGCCAGCATCAGTCAGTACCATTAGGTCTCCTGCCATTCTGGTGCGTCCTGACTTGTAGGTCTCTAATTTGGGTGCCCACAGAAGTTAAAGGTTGGATTGGAGATGTGGGGGCAGATTTAGAATTCCATTCACATGTGCCTTTCACCTCATATTTCTGGAAAGAAAAAGACCATCTTGTGGCCGACAGCTCAGGGGCTGGAGGGACAAGGTCAAAGTGTTGGCAGAGCTGGCTGAGGCAGCTGGGAGAAAACCTTCCACACCTCTCTCCTCTCTGTTGGTGCTTCGTTGATGACCACTGATGTTCTCTGACCTGCAGAGTTCTGCCTTCAGCTTCACATTGTGTGTGTGTAAATATCCCTGTTTATTAGGACACCAATCTTATTGTGTTAGGGGTTCATCTTAACTGACTGTATCTTCAGCAACCCCACTCATGGCCAAATAGCATGCTATTCTAGAAGTTCTGGAGGTGGGGACTTCAGTACACTAGGAGAGAATGCAGTTCACCCACAGAGACAGGACAGCTGGAGGTGAGAGCTTCAGTATACTGGGGGGAATCACAGTTCACCCACAGAGAGAGGACAGCCTTTTCTGAATATATTGTTCTCCAGATCAGGGTTTGTCAAAGTGATTCGGCGTGTGACAGCCACTGGCACGTAAAAAACAGACAAAGAACCACCCAGGAGAATCTGAGAATCTGAAGGCAGAGATTCGCTTTCTTTTCTCACCATTTGTCCATCAACTCACCCACCCACTGCGTGTCCATCTGTCTGTCTGTCCACCCATCCATTCATCCCTCTCTCTCTATTCTCTAGGATTTCCTAACTGGAAGCCCCAGCCATGTCAGGGATACCACTGGAGTCCAGTCGCATACATCCCATGGCCACTGCAGAAGAACTTTAAGAACAGCAGAATTAGGCCCTGGCTATAAACCCCAGGCCTCCTCGTGCCAGCTGTGTGACCCGGAGACTTTCATTCATAACACAGGCAATGCTAGAGAGGAGCCTGGTACTCAAGGGACTCCTGGAAGAAGGTGGAGCTACCGACATTCATATGTCGGGATGGGGCAGATTGGGGCATGGCCTATCTGTCTATTTCCAGAACTTCAATAGAAGACGCCCTTCAGATGGAAATCCAAAGCATTCTCACAGGAATCAGCTCATCTGAACTGTCCCACAACGACCCCAGATCTGTGATTCTCCTTCTAGATTCTCATTAGCCTTAGACTCTCCACAGATGATATCTGTGTCTGATGGTCCTCACAGAGTATTGTCTGACAGTTTACATCAAACACAAGACATTATCTGTCTGTTTTCAGCAGTGCCATGGAGGTCAGGTGGCTCTATCTTGGGTCTCTGTGACCCCCTGCCCCCACAGGAGTCTCAGAAACCCCGATAGAGCTTCCAAGGGAGGGGTGCATGCCCATGCTCAGTGAGCGAGGCTTCCTCCCTAACCCAGGCGTTCTGTTTTCCACCCATACTCCACTGGAGGCCAAAAGCGGAGTCCCTGGAGTGAGAAAGTGTTAGCCTGGGGCGCATTCACCCTTAGCTTCATGGAAAGAATATCCATTTGGTTCTGGTTCCCAGCGCTTCAGAAGGAATTTTTCTGAGAGACTTCAGTTCCTGCGTGGTTGGGCAGAATGTCCCGTATTGGGTAGGGTGAAGATTCCGGTTAGCCCAGGGCTGAGGTCTGGTCTGGTTTGGGTTTTACAGGGAGGTTGTTTTCTGGCCTCTTATCTCAATGCACCCCAGATGGAGATGGTGGGGGTCGTGGCCTGGGAGCCCACAGCAAGGAGCAGGGTAGAGCAGGATGTGAGAAGTGTGCTTCCTTCTGGGCGGAGCATCAGGCCTGCAATGGAAGATCAACAAACTTCATTCTGCCCAGCGCAGCTTCTCATTCTGAGAACGGGGAGTGCGATCGAGCAGGGATCCAGGACAGTGATTTCCGGTTCAGACTGGGCTACAGGCTTCCAGTGTGACCCAGTCAGTTCTCCTCCGTGGAACTTGGGGCTCTCTGTGGAAAACCTTGGCCCTGTCCTTCGTAGGCAGATTAAGGATAAGCCTCCTCCTTCACGGTGTCCAAGAGATGCCACAAGGAAAGCGCTGGCTTGGGAAAAGTAAATAGTGAACTAACAGTAATTATTGTTTCAGCTGCCAGTTGACTATCTGAGGATATACCGACAGGAGACCGCTTCACATACAACAACTGGCTTTTCCAAATTGACCTGCGGCGGCTGGGTGTCATTTTGACTTCTGGGGTGGAAATCCAGCAGTTTCTCTTCCCCTGCCTTGTGACCAACAGCACACTGCCCTGCACCTGAATTTGCCTTCCTCTCTCTTCTTTCTTTCTCTCTTCCTCTTTCCTTATTTATCTTTTTGAAGTTTACTTGAACATTTAATTAGAAAATATTCGTTTCAGAACAAAAGAGAGAGAAAGAAAAAAAAGAAAAAGACAATTCCTATGGGAAAAGGCCATTTTGGTGTGTTTCTGATTTACCTCTCATTTTTTTTACTAGTTTTGAGGGTTTTTTATGTGCAGTTGTGATGTGTAAAGCTAACTGTATATTATGCTTATCTTTCTTTAAAATGATAATTTAGCCTTTCCTTTGACTAATTTTAGATGCATTTCCATGTTTCCTGCAGACATGTTAGGTCTGATTTGATGGCTTTCCTTCATATCCCTTTAAGGGTGGTCCATTTCTTTCTAATTTGTTATTTCTAACAGGCTGGACCTGGAAAATATCCAGCAAGCATAACAATGTATTTAATTTAATATAAAGAACTTAAATATTTAAAATACTTTTGTCTTTTTTTAAGTTTTTACAATTTTTTGAATGTATGTGTTGGTATGTATACATGAGCATGCATGTTACTGTGTGTGTTACTGTGTGTGTTACTGTGTATGTGTGCATGTCACTGTGTGTGTGCATGTGTGTGCATGTTACTCTGTGTGCATGTTACTGTGTATGTTACTGTGTATGTGTGCATGTTACTGTGTGTGTGCATGTGTGTGCATGTTACTCTGTGTGCGTGTGTACATGTTACTGTGTGTGTGCACGTTACTGTGTGTGCGCGTGTGTGCCTGTTCACAGAGCAGTCAAAGAAAGGCACTGGGTATCTTTCTCAATTGAGCTCCACCTTCTTTTTCTTTTCCTTTTTGGTTTTTCAAGACAGGGTTTCTCCTTGTAGCCTTGGCTGTCCGGGAGCTCACTTTGTAGCCCAGGCTGGCCTTGTACTCCTAGAGATCCACCTGCCTTTGCCTCCTGAGTGGTGGGATTAAAGTCATGCACGTGGCAATCACTGTATTTCTTTAAGATACATTCCCTCACCGAATTTGGGAGTTGGTATTTTGTCTAACTGAGTCCTAGCAGTCAGTCTCCACAGCCCCGGGATTATAGGCAAGCACTGCGGCACCTCACTTTAACTTGGGTTCTGGGAATCCAGTCAGGAACTCATGCTTTGTGGTAAGCATTCACCACCAGAGCCATCCCCTGCCCCCTTTTTCATTTTAATTTTAAAGAGATTCAAGAACAGACAGAGAAGATTAGGGGAAGAAGAGGCAACCAAAGGGGACTAGAGGAAACAGGACAACAGAGGAGGGGGCTGCCTCCAGTCCAGAGACCAGGTCTGGCTGGCCAGTCTCTGAGAAGCAGGGATCTCAAGGCCCCTGAGAACTGCCTGAGCAGGGTCGGAGTCAGGTAGCACTGAGAGTCAGCTTGCCAGGAGGGCAGAGGCTGTGGGTCACCCTTTCCCTCCAGGGTCCCTAATAGGGAGGCGCGCAGCCTGTAAAACAGAGCCTTGAAATTTCTGAAGGAAAATAAAAGAAAGGGAGGGTCTAGTTATAAAGTTTAAAGTTCTCCTTTCACGAGGTATAGCCCAGTTGCATTCTGGTAATGGAAGTAAAATTAAAAATACGAGCAGGAAATGAAATTAATTTCAAAAAATATCTGAAAACAGGGGTTTTGTGGCTCAATCGCACCGGCCTGAGTTGACTGGTGCGGCTTCCCCGGGACAAGGTGATTAATGGGACAGAAACGAGAAGGTGTGAATTGATTTTGGACCTGAGTGGGGAGCTGGGAGAGGTTGGCACTAGCTGACTGGGTGTGTTTGCATTTTAAAGTCCCCCAGGGTGGCCACCTCCTGGACATCTCTGAGGGTGGGAAGTTGGAAGGAGCTGAGCTGAGCACCTTCCCAGGAGCTTCTAAAAGGAGTTTGTTTTCTCCTTTGCAGTAGTGCAGGCTCAAGCAGCCGCCACCAGGAGACTCAGGATCTTTCCCTTAAGCTCAGAACTGAGAACTCTGCTGCACACTGTCCTTTCTGAGTGCTTACTGGGAAGATGTGGGAGAAGACAGCTCAGTGCTCACAGAAGAGGGATGAAGCTTCCCCTGGGCTCTTTGCTCCTCTCAGTACAGAGAATCATTTAGCAGCATGAAGGATGGCTGCAAAGCAATAAATAATCCTCAAATGGGAAAAGGCCGTCGTCTGGGAGGTAGAGCGAAAGCCATGGTGCAAAGCATTTGTTTTATCTGAGTTTAAAACTCGAGACAGAGGCTGATTTCACTGTCATCCAAGACACGGATAATTAAAAACAAAGACATCTTTAAGAGGGTTCTGAGGCGGCTTGCCCCTCCCCCTCCCTCCCTGCACAGCTCCTTCACCTCCACCCCCATCGCCTTTTCCCAGAAAAGGCTGGGAACACTCTTAGAAGTTAAAATCATCCTAACGAGAGAAGACACGTTCTTGAAGAAATTTTGACTTACAGTTTACGGCTTTGTAAGCATTTCAGTCAAAAGATGTCCCTGGCTCAGGCACTAAGTGAAGGCTGCATCGTTTTCATGCTAGCTTGGTCTTCTCTGTGATTATTTTTACAACATTTGCAATTAAATGCAGACTCTATGTTGCCTATCTGACTGGACCAGAGGCATCGGCGCTTCTCGAAGCCATGGCACACGGGCTTACATACACAGAGTCCATGTGTTGGAGTCAGGAACACCATGCCCAGACACGCTTGCCACTGCCCAGGACCCTCAGGGGCTCCAGAAGAACGCTGTTCTCAAACCTTGGTCTCTGGAAATTGATCTTTAGTGTTTCCGTGTCACTCAATTGTGACGACTGAAAAATTTCTCAACTGGAAGTGTAGTGTTAGTGACGACTTGTGTGTATGTGTGTGATCCTGGGTCTTACACTTGCTAGGCAATTGCTCAACCACTGAGCTACATTCCAGCCCTAGACATGTTTTTAGAAATCTAGAAGAAAATATAATTGCATATGCGCCTGTATTTTGACTTTGAAAGTAGCTGCTCTTTCTGTGTGTGTATCTGGAGTGCTGTGTGTGTATGTGTGTGTGTGTATGTGTGAGTGATGTGTGTGTGTGTGCATGTGATGTATGTGTGCATGTGTGATGTGTGTGCATGTGTGTGTGCGTTGTGTGTGATGTATGTGTGCATGTTTGTGTGTGATGTGTGTGTGATGTGTGTGTGTGTGCATGCATCTTGATGAGTAGGGATCCCAGGAACAGAAGGACAGAAACATCTGTGAGATGCCGACCAGCCGCAGTTCTGACAGAAGGCTGTACATTGTGGTAGTAACTACATCAGCACAGAAAGATGACAAGAAACTAGAGAAAGCTGGAGCGCTCCAACAACCCTTCTGAGCTTAGACATTCAGCAGCTTTCCCGAAAAATCCATATTGCTTTCCCTCCTGGGATAGTTCATCCTGCTTAATCCTGCCTGCTATGGGAGGAATTTATATCCCTTGCTCCCCAGGTCTGTTTCAGAGGTGATAAAATCACCAAAGTAAGATCTAAATTGTCCGACCCTCAGCAGACCAGCCGGGTAGGTGACCGAATAAGCTAGGCCAGGGAGTGCCATGGAGACTTATTCTGCTATGGGGCCGTGAAGATCTTGGGCTGCAGCTCTCATGAGGCTGTGGGTGTCAGCAGCTCACTAGTGTTGGGGTCTGTGCCCTCCTGCCTCACCCTCCTGCAGATCTGTGCTTCTGGTTACTACAGAAAGTTCGTACCCAAAGACCCCTGTCACCCAGGCCGAGGAAGGATCTGGATCAATTTTCCATAAAGGGAAGAAGTACAAAGGCCCTGTCCTGTCAGGGCGCGGAGGCAGGAGGCATTGGGCCAGACCTCCAAGTAGAACTCAACCATAAGCCACATAGGGGACCTAGATGTCTTTAGCACCTCCAGTGTGAATGCTTGTATTCCCTGAAGTGGTTAGCTTGATGCCTTCTGAGCCTGTCTTTGACTGCTTTAAGCAACCTCATGGGAATAGCAGCAGCAGTCAGCATTCTCAGGTACCCCCCACTCATTTCTTTCCTGACACACCTTTCTGCATTATGCCTGGTTTATCTTAGAGCCAACCTCCCTCCCTGGTGCAGCTACACTATGCATGGCCACGCCAGCTGGGCAGGAGGAAGATTCACAGTGAACCACTAGAGAGCAGAGTGCCACATACATTGGCACTCAGGTGGAGTCTGCCGAGTGGCTCACCCAGAAGCTGAGGGCAGGACTTTTGGACATTGCAAGTTAAACCCATTGTCAAGTATTTTTGACCTCTCTTGCTTCCCAGAAAACAATATTAAGATACCCCCACCCCTCAGTCCTTGCCCTGACTTTTCTCAAGTTGGGCTTTTGATGTTGATTTTCCCATTTCAGAACTGATATGGAATCTCCGAAGATAACCAAACTGCTATTTAGACATTTTCAAGATGCAATTTGAGTTCCAGGCAGGAGAAAGGGGTGGATAAAAGAGATTATATGATAATGATATGCTGTGGGAAGCCTGTCAGATAAAATGCGCTTTCTCTGGTGGCCAAGCTATTTCTGGAGCTGTTCTGGGTCCCTCCACTGAAGGATGTGTTTATCCTAATGGGAAGCAGGACCAAGCTAGGCCACAGGGCCCTGAATGGCTTTTAACATCTTAAGATACCACAAGAGACATTTGTGGCGGTCAGGGGATGCGTTTAGTGTGCTCTGGCCCTTTCGATGTGTGCTGACTTGGCTCTGACAGGGTCTGGCAGGAAGAGAGAAGTTTGAGGCAGAAGTGGAAAGTGTGTCTATCCAGATGTGCCTATGAGAGACTTTTGGGTACAAGGAACAGTCAGTTCGCACCGACTCGTACAGTGAACAGAGATGTTTGGTCTTTCCACAGCCCAGAGCCCAGGCTTCAGGTAGTGCACCATCTAAACGTCTGCTATGGCTCATCTTGCTTGTTCCTGTGCTGACCTCACTTATGGCAGCAAGATGGCAGCAAGATGGCCGCCAGAGGCACATCCAGTGAAGAAAACCTCCCTTCATTTTAAAGGGCTGTTTTAAACCCCCACCCTAACAGCAGCTGATTAGCCAGTTGCAAACACTAGATTCACATCATAGGCTCACTGGCCTATCCAGAGTTCTGAGCCCAATGCAAGGAAGGAGCTTGGAGTCACCTTTCTGCTTGGCCTGGGCCTGGGACATGCACAAGGGGCCAGGCCTTGACTGGACTCTGCCAGGAGGTTGGAAATGACCGTTGTTAAGTGACCAGCAGTTATCGTAGGTGATCAAGCAGACATTGCCAAGGCTGAGACTCTGACTTTTCTGGTCCGCAGAACTGATGGGGATCCAGATGTTTACTGTGAAGCTGAAAATACACATGTGTACAAAACACACAATCACATCTCAGTTTTCTCTGCTGTCGAATGGACACAATATGGAGATCACTATGCAAAGAACACGCACCTCTCGAATGAACCCCAGAGGCCACCTAAGCCAGCCAACCCAAGACTGGCCTTCCCTCACAGTGGAATGGAGACAGTTGAAGCCCCTGCTACGTCCCTGTTCCCCAATGCCACTGCGAACCAAGTTTTCCTTGGTGACATTCCCTACGGAATATATGAAGGCTCACTTCTCTAGAAATCATGGCTCCACTTAACACAGTGGAGTATGAGCTGCCTGGACCCAAAAGATGGGATTGAACTCATGAGTAGGAACCCATCTGAACCGAACTCATGCCCTTAACTCTCCAGGAGTTCTGGAGGATGCCCAAGGAAGTCTTGGGGGTAAAGCCTAGCTGTGTGCCCAAGATAGCCGGAACTGGGATGGAGTGACATTGGTGGGAGGCAGAGAGGAGAGAGGTGTTCTGAGAGAAGAGAATGTGCTTCAGAGTCCTGGGGTAGACACTCTGCCTTGGCTCCCATGTACACATGTAGAACAACCATGAAAATGACTTGGGAGTTCTGAGGGCCACCTGGGGAGGTAGATGGGCCATTTCCACCTTCCCCATTCATAGAAAAAGCCTTGCAGTTTCCCCTGGTCCAGGAGCTCCTCTGCTCCCTCCTCCAGGTCTTGTTTGAGGCTTGTCTTTTATTGTGTGGATAAGATATTAAAATATACCCACCCAGAAACACACACACACACACAGCCATATAAAACAGTCAAACACAAACTCTCATTCCCTGAGACACTGGCGCCCCCTTCTACCCCACTAGACCCTCTCCTGGGCCTGTTCTGTGTATTCCCTCTGGACTCTGCATCTACAAACCATTCTTCATCTTTGTGTATGAAGACAGCCACTGTACCTTCAACATCCTCCAGATGGTGAAGGCTTTGAGGGGAAGAAGAGCTCCTTTTGCTTTCCACCCTGGTCTCTCTTTTTCTGGGCCTTAGTATGAAACAAAGTCTTTATAAAATAGCATCTCAGAGAGGAGCTTGGGGTTCGTGAGCCTAGATGGCTCTGCAGTGTTAGGTCAGATGGCTCAGGGCCCACAAAGAATCTATTTGAGGCACACAGTCCATCTCTGAGGGCCTGGTCTCCCAGTGGAGGTGTTTGGTACCAACAACCTGAGAGTGTGAACTTGGGGCATTTCACTCCAGAGGAGGATGGAGTAGTCAGCCAGGGCTTAAAAGCTCACCTTCATCGACCACAAGATGGCAACAGCGCTTAGCCCGAGCCCCATGCTTGGGGTTAGGGGTGGGTCCTGTTCTCTGAGGACTGGACTTCCTGTCCCTCCCTAATGTGACAGTTGAGCATCCCTGAGTGTCTTCCGCGTGGTCTGGGTGTTAATTGAGTGTGGGCAAGTGGGCCTTTTTAGTTTCATTGAACTCAGTTCTGACCTGTTTTTATTGAGTGGTTCTAACCTGTTCTTGGTGAATGGTTCTAACCTGTTGTTATTGAATGGTTCTAACCTGTTTTTTATTGAGTGGTTCTAACCTGTTTTTATTGAGTGGTTCTAACCTGTTGTTATTGAATGGTTCTAACCTGTTGTTATTGAATGGTTCTAACATGTTGTTATTGAATGGTTCTAACCTGTTGTTATTGTGTGGTTCTAACCTGTTGTTATTGAATGGTTCTAACCTGTTGTTATTGAATGGTTCTAACCTGTTGTTATTGAGTGGTTCTAACCTGTTATTATTGAGTGGTTCTAACCTGTTGTTATTGAGTGGTTCTAACCTGTTCTTAGTGAATGGTTCTAACCTGTTGTTATTGAGTGGTTCTAACCTGTT
>LOJH01002072.1:25913-36442 GCA_001685095.1 Ellobius talpinus
GTTCTTAGTGAATGGTTCTAACCTGTTGTTATTGAGTGGTTCTAACCTGTTCTTAGTGAATGGTTCTAACCTGTTGTTATTGAGTGGTTCTAACCTGTTGTTATTGAGTGGTTCTAACCTGTTCTTAGTGAATGGTTCTAACCTGTTGTTATTGAGTGGTTCTAACCTGTTCTTCTCCATTTTAGCTATGCCTTAAGCTATGCAGGAAATGGACAACACAGTTCTACAAGCCAGTAGGGAGAGGAGTTACTAGACAATGCCTTAGATGTGCTGGTGCTGTTGAATTTTCCTAGTCCATCTTAGGGGAGGCTTGCAGTGACTTTCCATCTGGAAACACCATCACCTGAACTGGGCAGTGCTCTCTCGGGGAGCCTCACAAACTCACGCTCTTTATTTTGGGGTCATGTCTGGCTGTCCTGGACTATCTTGGTTGGCAACTTTGAGAAGGGGTTGGAAAATTGGGCAGGAGAGTAGGACCTTCGAAACACCCACCACTGCCAGAGTCCCATGTTTGCTGTTCACTGCACTGCCAGGGCGCTCTTCTGGATGGCCAGTCAGGATCTCATGCCCATCATGTTGTTCATGTAGTCATTGCTCCATCTTGGCCATGGACGGTGATGCCAGGCAGAGAAGTACAAAACAGAATAAGACTCCAGGCATCTCAAAATTTCCATGATGAAGGTTCATGCAAGAAGCAAACGACTATATTGACTTCATGAACAGATGGGGTAAATAAAGGAATGGTATGAATTAATGGATAGTGAAAATAAAGAAAGAGTGTGAATAGATGGATGATGTGAATGAGAGAAGGGCTGAATGAATGAATGAATGAATGGTGTGAATAAAGGAATGGTATGAATGAATGGATGGTGTGAATGAGAGAAGAGCTTGAATGAACGAGTGAATGGTGTGAATAAAGGAATGGTATGAATAAATGAATGGTATGAATGAGAGTAGGATTTGAATGAATGAGTGAATGGTGTGAATAAAGGAATGGTATGAATTAACAGATGGTGTGAATGAGAGAAGAGCTTGAATGAACGAGTGAATGGTGTGAATAAAGGAATGGTATAAATGAATGGATAATGTGAATGAGAGAAGGATTTTAATGAATGAGTGAATGGTATGAATAAAGGAATGGTATGAATGAATGGATGGTGTAAATAAGAGAATATTCAAGAGTGAAAGGGGTGCAGATAAAGGAAATGTGTGAAGGATTTTAGGATGCATGAGTGAATGAAGGATGGTTGGGTGGAGGAAGGTGTGGATGAATGAGTGCATAAAGAAATGGAAGCTGGATTGGGGAGAGGCGAGTCCTTCACCATGTGCCTCTGCTCAGCCTGAGTGTGTGTGTATATTATTTTTGCAGAAGGTCACATGACATTGCCAGTCCCCAGGGAGAAGCTCTGCATAGACACCAGAGAAATCAACCTTCCAACAAGAGGACATGTTGGTGGGGAAGTCCTCTGCTTGCTGCAGTCTTCGCTTTATTGTGGGGGAGCTGTGGGGCAGTTGGAGCTCTTCAGGAAAAATGAGTGTTTCTACTGTGTCTGTGCATCAGAGGTGTAGACTCTGGCAGCAGCTTTGTGAGGAGTGAGCATGAAACATACTTTTTTTTAGAATATGCATAAAATAGTGCATGAATACAGACACATATACAGATGAATCTTACTAGTTGACCAATCTGTCTGTGGATTTGCATACTCATTAGTACCTGAGACCAGCATGGATGCTGCTTTTGCAGCCATTCTTGGACATGGGCAGAGTGGCAAAAGTTTGAGTCACCTAATGGATACATTCCCAGTTGTGGACAAACAAAGTGACATTCTGCTTGCTGCCCCAGCTCTCTGCATAAGCAAGTGTCCCTTCGGTGGTCTATTTAGTGCATGTTTGGGACATTTTTGTGCTCTTTACTCTTGGTTCCACTGTTGAAAATGGCCACAGGCACAGTGCTGAAGAACTTCTGGTACACCCTAAGCCAGAGGGGCCAATGTGCCTTGCAGAGATGCAGAAGATATCTTAAAAATTAATTACATTTGATCTTTGATGATTTCATACAGGCATATAAGACACATGAAGACTCTTATTCTCACCCATGTCTCTCCCACAGCCCTTCTTCACAGACCTCCTTTTTACTTTCTTTTCTATTTGTTTAGTTTTCTGACCTACTGGGTTTAGCCAGGACTATCTGGGTGACCATGGGCTTGGAGCTGTCTATTGGAGACTGGTGAGCTCAGCAGCGGGCACACAACTGAAGACAATGATGCCCTTCTCCTAGTAAAACATTCAGTTGTAAGGGTTAGGGCCCCATGAGCTCTTCCCCTGTTAACGGGGTCAATCTGGGGCCAGCCCACTCTTGGTAACCACACTGTGAGTTCATACTTGCAATGGCCATGTCAGGCCTGGATGCTTCACAGCCTTTCTCTCTATCTTCTGGCTCATAAATTCTTCTTGACCTCTGTTCATCAGTGTTCCCTGAGCCCTAGAGGTAGTAATATGAATGCCTTGTTTATGGCTGGCTCTTAATTATCATTTAATTTCAGCATCTTGGACAGCCATGAATCTCTGTGTTTTTACCTCACTATCACGATAGAGAGGCTTCTTGGTTAAGGTTAGAATAGCTTCTATTCATAGGCATAAACATAAATATTTAGAAAGCAGTTTGGTACCACATTGATATGAGATTCCCCACTTTGGCCTATGACTTTCCCAGACATGGGTTTACTGGGCTTACAGTACCAGTCATGGATCCTCAGATCTGAAGAGGGGGTGATTGGTTGCCTCCCCTGACAGTTATGCCACTATTGCATGGGTAGGTAAATCATACATGTTGATTGTGTAATTCATAGGGTTCCTAGCTGCATAGGATCACTGATGCCTTCTTCCACCAGCTGCCTGGCATTTGAAAGTCAGCAGGGAACTTTCTTATTAGGGTTAATCTTGCTTTCTCTGTATCTTCCAGGAGAGCTGTGTGATGTCTTCAGTAACAGGGCCTTATCCTCTAGTTCTGGTGGGCACCAAAAGGACAGGCAAGAACCTGCATTGTTTTGGGAGTCTCTATTTTGGGGTGTCCCTGACCAGCAACTCCTTTGGAGGTATTCCACACCTGGCACTAGGAATTCTGTTGAGTAGCAGCATTATCTAGGCATGCAGTATCTCACGTCAGTCTCTTTTATATTTTTAATTAAATTACAAGATAGTAAATTTTCATATGACCTCTGTACCATTCATTTTTATTACCCCTCTGTTTTTAAACCTTTTTGGCGCTTATATTCTCTCCTCTCTCCTTTTCTTTAGCCTAGCCTACTAATCCTACTCCCTTAAGGCATCTCCCCCAATATCTTTAAGCAGAAACACACGAAAGTAAGGCTATAAATTGATTGGTTTACAAAAATGTGATGGCTGGAGGCTCACAATCGCCTGCTCTTGCATCTCACTGGAAGCAGACAATGTTTCTGTCCATTGTTTGAGGTGACTTTTTAGACCGTAACCACTGAAAATAACAGCCTTAAGTTCAGTAAAAGATTAAGGACTATAACTGTAAATAATGAAATGTATTATCTCCTCTAACCCAACCTTCCTTCCAATTGTCTCTTTCATAAGGAATCATTATTAACAGTGTGGGCTGTATCCTTCCATATCTTTTTCTATTAATTTGCATAGTTATTATAAATAAAATATCATAGTTTGGGAGAAGTATATATAAAGGATAAAGGAGATCTGTTGTTTGCAGGTAGGAAAGATTTTCACTATCTCTTTAGAGTTGTTTTCTGTTCTGGAGGAGCCTCTTTTAGTATAGATCTCCCAAGGCAGAGAGCAGAGGGGCTGGCAAGCATTTTCTGTAAAAGTCTAATCAAAGATACGGTCCTTGTCACAATACTTAGCTCTTGCTCATGTGGTACATTGGTGGCCACAGACCATATGTGATGAATAGCATTGCTATGTTCCAATAAAGCTTTATTCTATTGCAAGAATTTAGTTTGGTCTATATAATCATCTCCTGGTGGATAGACAAGCATGTTTTACTCAGTATTTCACTAGCACAAAATATCACATGAACATGCATTAGTGCATTTGCGTGTTTCTGCGGAGTAGGAGTCTAGAATTGGAATTGCTAGGTGAAAAGGATAAAGGGTACAGATACTGTGAATGTTCATATATGTTTCAGAAGACAATGGATAATGAAGGAGGGCTTGGGAAAAGATCAGGACTTTCTGTCCATAGACCTACACTGTTTACGAGACAAGGGCTCCGGCATGTAAGGGTCCTCTAAGTAAAACCCCTTTAAGTCCCCCTGCCATACAGAAGCACGGTTGCCTTTACTACTGGATTAAAAGAGAGGGTCAATCCCATAGCATTCGGCCTTTGAGAGACTGAGGAAGTAGTCTGGTATCAAGGCTGCCTGTGGTGAAGTAGAAACCAGGGCAGCCGTTAGGGAGCAGGGCCTTCTGCAGAGCTCCTAGATGCTCCTGTTCTTGGTGCTAGGCACTGCAGAGGAGATTGCTGTAAGGCCTTGCAGGGACTGGCACACATGGCTGGATATTCACCTCAGGGTCACAGCAGGTATGGGAAGACTGAGCTGGGGACAAGGGATGAAAAGAAAGGCAAGGAATTTACCCAAGCATCCCGTGGGAAGTGCTAATGGTGGTGACTCTGTATCATGACTGTGGCCAAGGTGATGGAGGAGCTGGGGACTCAGAATATTTTGGGGGAGGCCACTTGTTCGTTCTCGGCTAACCAGATTCGAAATAATCACTCAGAAACTGTTATTTGTTATATGGTTTGGCCAATAACGTAAGCATATTTTTAGTTAGCACTTATATCTCTGGTTAACCCATTTCTATTATTTTATTTTTTACCATGAGGCTTGTGGCCTACCAGCAAGGTTCTACCTGACAGCTAGTGTCTTTCTCCTCTGGAGGCTCCACGGCGTCTCGCGACTCCACCTTCTTTCTCCCAGCATTCAGTTTAGTTTTCCCTGCCTAGCTCTACTCTACCCTATCACAGGCCAAGGCAGCTTCTTTATTCATTAACCAATAAAAGCAACACATATACAGAAGGACCTCCCACACCAAGGATGAACATATCAGGATGTGGTTCAACAGAAGGTATAAACTGTGTGCACCCAAGGTGCAGCTGAATACCAGTTAGATGGTAGAAACCATGAGTCATTGGTGATGCCAGAGAAATTAGCCTGAGCTTTGACAAGGGACTATGGGAGTAGCTAGGTATGACAGCAGAGCCTGAGTGATCTCTTCTAATTCTGTATAGACGAAAGGTTGATAGACAAGCAGAAAACGCCGAGATGAGAGGGGTAAGGAGTCTGGTACCTCTCAGACAATCAATAGTGTTGAGCCATTCATAAACATATAGAATGCTGGTGACCTAGGAGTGTGTTTGTTGTGGTCCCTGTTCTCTGGACTCCTATTGGACTAGCAGTAAGGGCAGGTGGACCTGAGGTTTATTCCATTGTTAAAGAGGTCCTCATAGGTTTAGAGACCAAATAAGCCGTTCCTCCCTGCTAGCTGTCACTGTCCAGCATCTTTCCACAGCACTGAAAAGAGTCACTGAGACACTGAGATTTTATTTTGGTTCTTTTAAACAATTGCTGATTGTGGAGAAAATTCAAAATTCCAAGCAAAGTTGGAAAGATTGAGCAGCACATTCCAGCACCTAGTTCTCCCAAATTTCTGTGTTGGCTACTGAATCCAACACTGTTGGGAGGTAGGATCTCCTGGGGTGGATTTCCAGGAACTGGGGATATGCCTTCAGATCGCTCTAATTTTTTATGTGCCCCTCCCAGCTCTATTACTGTGAATTGAACTTAGAGCCTTGTGCATGCTAAATCAAGCAAGGATTTCACTATTAAATTACATCCCCATATCTTTAGTCCTTTAAAGTTTTTATTTTGTAACAGAGTCTCACTAAATTGTTCAGGCTGACCTTGTACTTATTGCACTTATTGCCCAGGTTGGCAGGCAGGGCAGGGCAGGGCAGGTAGGAAGGCAGGCAGGCAGGCAGGCAGGGAAGGTAAGAAGGCAGGCAGGGCAGGTAGGAAGGCAGGCAGGCAGGCAGACAGACAGGCAGTCAGGCAACCTTAAACTTGTGATCTTACTGCCTCAGTCTTCCACGTAATTGGAATTACAGGCCTGATGACTGCAGGCAAATCTAGCAGTGCTCTCTTATTTTCTTTACTTAATTTCCCCTGGCTCTCCTCATCTAGCAAGTCTTCAGTGAAGAAAGTAACTAGGGGGCTGCCCCCAGGAGGTGGGGCAGATAGAGATGTCACTAGAGAGCTGCCCCCAGGAGGTGGTGCAGATTAACTAGGGAGCTGCCCCCAGGAAGTGGGGAAGATAGATGATGTCACTAGGGAGCTGCCCCTGCCCCCAGGAAGTGGGGAAGATAGATGATGTCACTAGGGAGCTGCCCCTGCCCCTAGGAGGTAGGGCAGGTAGATGATGTCACTGGGGAGCTGCCCCAGGAGGTGGGGCAGATAGATGATGTCACTGGGGAGCTGCCCCAGGAGGTGGGACAGATAGATGATGTCATTGGGGAGCTGCCCCCAGGAGGTGGGGCAGATAGATGATGTCACTGGGGAGCTGCCCCAGGAGTTAGGGCAGATAGATGTCCTTCAAACATGGGGCTCTAGTTCCACCCATTGTTCTTTGACATCTCCACGTCTAACTTGGCTTTCCAATCGCAGTTTCCACTGCCTGAACATTTGCTAAAACAAACCCCCACTCCTTAAAAGAAATCCAACACTAAAAGATTTTTCACAGCCTGCCCTGGCGGCTGCCAAGACTACATAGTCCCAGTTTTCAATGCAAGTTCAACTGTGCGTTTGTAATAACCCAGTCTCTGAGTGCTCCGTTTGAGGGGGCACATGTCAATACTCTACCTAGAAGGACAAGTGTCCAGCTGCCCAAGGAATGGTGAGGGGTGGGGATGTTGCAGGAGGAGCCATGAGTTTGAGATCCAAGGTGTCTTAACTTCCACTCTTTTGGGTTACAAGCCAGGGATAAGAAAAATAAAAATCCAGAGGAATCCTAGTTGGCATATTCCTAGCCCAGATGGAAGTGAAATGGAACAAACTCTTAAAGGGCTCCAAAGACAACACATGACAAGTGTTTGCTGCCAGCAAATTCAGGGTGTGTTGGCTCAAACAGCAGAAGAGAAATTGAGGGCGGGGGTAGACAGGACCGATGGCTGTTGAGAGAGAGATCTGCGTGCCCCCTGCCAATTGTGAATTGCCAATTTCGTGAAACATGGCTTCTTCTGAGCAACCTAACAGGGCTTCTGCCAACCAGAAGGACGGAAGGGGTGCAGACAACCAGGCAACAGGCATTTTGTGATGTAGGGCTTATGGCATGTCAGCCCCCTCTGCCGTGACCTCAGCCACTCTCCCCTCCTTTACATGCCTGCTAGTCAAGTTCTATCCCTCATTCCTTTCTTGTCACAGCCTCTCCTTCATGCTTGCCCCCTTCGCCTCATCGGAACTGACTCCTCACCCTCTGCTTAGTCATTCCCTACAGATCTCTGGAGCTCTCCAAAGATGCCCACTCCTGCATACTCTCCTTACAGATCTCTGGAGCTCTCCAAGGATGCTCATCCCTGCATACCCTTTCTACAGATCTCAGGAGCTCTCCAAGGATGCCCATCCCTGCAAAACCTCCCTACAGATCTCATGAGGTCTCCAAGGATGCCCATACCTGCATACCCTCCCTACAGATCTCAAGAGGTCTCCAAGGATGCCCATACCTGCATACCCTCCCTACAGATCTCAGGAGGTCTCCAAGGATGCCCATCCCTGCATACCCTCCCTACAGATCTCAGGAGGTCTCCAAGGATGCCCATCCCTGCATACCCTCCCTACAGATCTCAGGAGGTCTCCAAGGATGCTCATCCCTGCATACCCTCCCTACAGATCTCTGGAGCTTTCCAAGGATGCTCATCCCTGCATACCCTCCCTACAGATCTCTAGAGCTCTCCAAGGATGCCCACCCCTGCATAGCCTCCCTAGGTGTTTGATGTCCCCCATTTTCCCAAAGGCAAACCCCACAGTGTGAGGAGACAAGCTAGAAAACACCTCCAGATGCGTCAGTCATATATGGTAGATGCTACGTGTTCATGAAGACCAGAACTGAGGTGGGATGAGAGGAGCCAGTCACTGACATGGGGAAGGAACACCAGCAGAGGTTTTCTGGGCATCTGGCTGGGCTTGAACCTCTGTTTGAAGTGCAGTGGGACCTAGGCACTTTCCAGGGTGGGGGAACCTTCCTCCCACTGAAATCCTGAAAGCAATGGATCCACTTGATTATGGGCTAAAACTCCCAAACTACAAGCCATAACAAACTCTTTCTTTGTGTAAACTGATTTATCTCCAGTGGTTGTTATAGTAATGGTAAACTGACTAGCACAAAGGACATTTTAACCAGCATTCTGATTCTTTTCATTTTCTGAATAAAATATAATTGTATCTTTTCCCCCTTCCCTTTCCTCTCTCCAACCCAATCCTCCCACACCGCCTTCACCTCCCAAATTCATGGTCTCTTTTTCTTTGACTCATGATAGAAGCTACTCATTGCATAGAGGAAATGGAAGAGAGAAGACAGACCTGTATTTCCCTTTGGAGACACATCCCAACAACCTAAAACCTTCCCTTACATCCTACCTCTTAAAGGTCCCACCACCTTCCCATAATAGCCTGGGCTGGGGAACAAGCCTCTAATGCATATGCCTTTGGGGATGCCAAGATCCACCGCCTCTGGCACCTTGTTCCTAATTGCTCTGCCCTATGTGCTCGTACACTGGATGACCCATCTGAGCCTGTGTGGAGGTACCATGGCCTTTCCTCTTTAAAGTCACTGTGTTGTTCCCTTTTGTGGACTCCTGGACATCACATGTAGGGTGACACCAGGTGACCCAGCTCAGTCTGGCTGCTGCTGGCAGGAGCAGGCTTTGTATGGTCAACAGGTACCACAGACAGGTTTGAGCTCAGCTCCCGATTTCATAGATCTAGAAGCCAAGGCAGAGGATGCTGGTGGAGTCCCCTGGGCTCAGGTACTCTGATGAAGCTGAAGAGGGCTTGCACTCAAACCCAGCTGTACTAATGGAGAATGATTTGTTTTTGCTTCTTTCCTTGGGATCCAGTGTGTTTCTGAAATGAAAAGCAAACTAACTTTGAAAACATGGCTTGGATTTAGTCACACACTGCGTTGCTCTCTGCACAGCCCTAGGAAGGGCTATTACTTTAGGCAACTTCCCAAACAGTCAGCAAGCAGTTATTGAGATCTCTTTATCTACCCAGAGTTGTGCTAAGTCTGGACTGAGTATAAAATCTGAATTATATCAAGTGTACAGCGATGGCTCCTGGCTTCAAACAACCTTATGAATCCACAGAACAGGACATCTGACCAAATATTGATCACAGAACAGTACAGTTTCATAGAACTCACACACATTAACCAGTACTGTCTAGGAAAAACAAATAGAACTAGTGTGTTTTTTATATAAAACAAAACATACATGTACATGACAGCAGTCAACTCAAGCACTGCTGGAAAATCTGAGATAGGTGGCAGCCTTCTAATTAAAAAGATTATTTCATGAAAATTCAAATGGAATATACTTCACCTGCTTCCATTTTTTGTAATCTAATGTAAAAAACAAACTCTGCAAGGAACGTGAAGTTTATTGTAAGGCTGAGCATGTTGTTTCAAAATATTGCAGTCAGTCTGAGGACACGAGGCAGAAGAAGCTTTGAAAACACCTCCCTGTACACGCAGGCCCCATCACATGTCAAAGCCCCATCCATCACCACAGACCGCCAGCCCTCGTCAGAATCTGACAGAAGGGGATGTCTGGTGAGTCAGAGCCATGCACATTAACATCACCTAGTGGGCCCTCTGCTCGCACCACCAGACTAATCCAAACTCCAGCTTTGTCTCTCATACATCCTCCATGGCTTTTCCCAGCCAAGGTTTCAATGACTCAGGTTGTACCGTGTTCCCTTGAGCGGTTACACAACAGCCAAAGAGAAGGAATTTTTCTCTTTTATTGACTCTAACTTTCCTTTTCCTTCTTCTCCTACTGCACATTCTGAGTCCTTCAGACCACCCACTGAGCCTCCTCCCACGTGTGAGAGCAGCTCTTCCCAGCATTATTTGCTCTGTGAAATGCTTTTGAATCTTGACAGTAATGACTGTGACATGTGGGAAATGGCCTCTGGGCACTGGGGTCCTTTCCTTGGGTCTAAGTACATTCTAGGCTCAGGTTTTGATGTCACTGTACCTTCAGTGCACATGTCTCTCTCTTGCACACACACACACACACAGACACACACACAGAGACAGACACACACACAGACAGACACACACACAGACACATACACAGACACACAGACACAGACACACACAGAGATAGACAAACACACACACAGACACACACACAGGCACACAGAGACACACATATAAATAGACACACACACAGACACACACAGACACACACACAGACACACACAGACACACACA
>LOJH01002073.1:16612-29250 GCA_001685095.1 Ellobius talpinus
GCATATACACAGACAGAATATTGTATACATAATAAATAAATATTTTAAAGAAAAGAAAAAGAAAATGGTACATGGTGACATGTTCCTGGTCACAGCTATCAGGAGGCTGAGGCGGGAGGGTTGCTTGAGCTCAGGAAGCCAGCCTGGGCAGCACAATGAGATCTCACATTTAAAAACAAAAGGGGCTAAAAAGCCAGTGTGGTACTGCCTTCAAAGCATTCCTCTCTAGGGGCTGTAGGAGTGTGCCCTCTTCGGCACCTGTCTCCCGCCACTGACTTGTGACCTATGACTATAGGTCAGTGTTTTTGCCTCCTCTGACCTCAGCTTCCCCTCCTTTGAATGCAGAAATTGTGCCCCCTGCCCTGCCTCCTCAGGACTATGTGAAAGCAAGTGGGGTTGCCTGTGTGTCCCAGCAGAAGGGAGGGGCTGGAGTCAGCTTGTAGAATCTCTGCCTCTGTCATCATGTGACCTGGTCCTCTGGATCTCTTCTGCTCCTACAGACACTGGCTGCCAACATCCAGAGTGATTCCATCTCAATAGCGTAATGACTTTGTCAGCAGAGACCCCATTCCAAAGACGGTCACTTCCCATTGTTGTTCCAGAGGGACCCCGAAGTTCAGCCTGTTAATGCTCTGGCAGGGAACCACTAGCTGCCTGGGTTCTCTTGACCCTGTGTTCTAGAACATGGTCTCTGAGTCACACAGCCCTAGGGCTGAGTCTGACTCTGCCATCTTCCCCACCCTGAGACCCTCAGTGCTGGCCTGGGCTGCTGTGGGAGGGAAGATCGTTTGTGGTCATGCTATATAACATGATGCATGGGCGTGGTGATGGTAGATGCTGCTGCTGTAGGGTCTTGCTGGAGTTCTGGGTCGAGGGTTGTGGTCAAGGCCCCCAGAGTAGCTCTGAGAGGGAGCAGGGACATGGGGAAGGCTTTTGGGAACAGGGACTTGGGAGTTGGCTGTGTTTCTTAAAAAGTACCTTTTTCTGTGGTGTTGGAGGTCATTCTGCAGGGAGGGAGGGACTTTCCCCTCCTCCAAGTGGCAGTTTGGCCCCTGTGAGAATACAGACAGCCTTAGGAGGCATGTGTTGTAGGTCTCTACCGTTTCCCAGGTTAGTCATTTGTCTGGTGTGACACCTGTCACATGTCATTACATTGCCTTGGAGGGACAGCTCCCCAATTCCATTATATGTTAATTTGTTCATTAACTATTTATGGAGCCCTTCCCCGGGGTACAGGGGTACAGTGAATTGATGCCGTGTGTTAGCAGCTAGTGATGGAGGGGACAGCTGGGGAAGGGACACCTAGGTCCAAGACCTGGATGATATACAGGGTAAGATGGGTCCCAGTCCTGAGCCAGTGAGACCCTGGAGCTGGAGTGTGGCGAAGACAGGAGCAGCAGTGTGGGTGGGACAGTGGGAAAGATAGGACCCAGCCTGGCTGGCACTGGGTGGGAGACACAGCAGGAATGAGGGGAGTGGAGCAGTCCAGGCCAGAGGCAATGGCCACCGCAGGGACTCAGGAGCTGGGAGCTGTTAGGTAACAGAGCAGGGACAACCGGAGGGAACCTAACCGGATCTTCAGCTCTCTGCTTGGGCATGGTGGCAGTGATGCTGTGGCCCCGGGGGAGCAGATTTGGTGGGGAAGTGAGCTGAGTTTGGGCCACAGCATGCTACCAAGATGGTGGCAGCTGAGACCAGGCTGTGTACTTGAACATGAGCAACACTGAACACAGGACTGCTGAGACCACCAGAAGTGGAGAGGCCCCAGCCTGCCAAGGTCAGGATCGGACTGCCAAGGAAGCCAGGCGTGAGAGACCAAGCAAGGAGAGGAAAGAGGTGGAAGCCTATGATGAAAAATGGGGTCAGCAGTCTGGGTGATGATTGACAGATCAGAACCTGGTGGGCTGAACTCTGGTGATAGAGAAGATGTGCATGTGTGTGTGTGTGTGTGTGTGTGTGTGTGTGTGTGTGTGTGCACTCTCCACAGGTGCAGGGAGAGGTTAGCTGCACACTGTTCCTCAGGAGCCACCTGCCCTGTGTTTGTTTGCTTTTGAGAAAGAGCCTCTCAATGGCCTGGAAGTCTCCCTTTAGGATTGTAGACTACCATACCCAACTTTTTATTTAATATTTTATTTTTATTCTTAAAATTCTCTGTATGTGTGCGGGTATGTGCACATAAGTGCAGGTGCCAGAAGAGGGTGTCAGATTCCCTGAGGCTGGAGCTACCAGCAGTTCTGAGGAGCCTGCCCTGGGGGCTGGGAATTGAGCCTCACTCCTCTGCAAGCGTATCCTTTGCTCTTAACTGCTGAGCTGTCTCTCCAGCTGCTGTGCCAGCTTTTATGTAGGTGCTGGGATTCAAACTCAGGTCCTTACACTTACACAGCACATACTGCTGAGCATCTCTACAGCTCTGGCCTGGGCTTTGGCCACATGACGAGGAACATCAGGTCAGAGAAGAATATGGATAGCAGGGATTCCTGGTGTCTGTGCCAATCCCTCCACTGTAAGGTCTGCAAGTCCTAGGCCCATGTGACAGAACCTACAACTTCAGGGGACAAAGTGGCGGGGGGATGGGGTGGAAAATGCTTTTCCACATTGGTGACACAGGGTTGCCACTGAGGCCATAGGAGCCTGGTGTGGGCAGGTGCTCAGTGGGTGTCACAGAACCCATCTTTCTAGGTTTGTGAGCGGCCAGGGTGAGGACAAGGGCTGTGGACAGCCCTTTTCTGGAACTTTCCTGCTTCTGACACGGCAGTCTTGACTTAAAACCAGAATTCTTTTCTGCTCCACTGGATACCACAAGTATTTTCATCCCAAGTTACTCAAGTCACTTCTTGACTGTTCAGAAAATTTCAGAGCGAAAACTTGCCTCTCCGGTGAGATGCGGTTTTGGCAGAGAGCCTGAGCCTCAGCGGCTTTTGCCTGAGGGGTGAGGTATTTCCTGGGGGAATTCATGGCTGTCCTGGGAGGAGGGAGCCTTGGGCAGATGTCGCAGTGGGCTCAGGATACACAGCCCCTCTCCTTGGTACTGAGAAGAGGGTTCTGAGGAAGTGCGGAGAATAGAAGGAGAGGCTGTGGTACTGGGAGAGGAGTCTGGCTATGGCTCATGATCCAGGAAGGACCACTCCGAGCAAGTGGCATTGCAGCCAGCTGAGTCTTCAGGCTTGGGGACGAATAAACCAAAGTTAGAATGAGGTGAGAGCAGCCAGGTTACAGTGCTCTGAGGGGCAAGGGAGAAGGGGCAGGCTGCTGGAAGCAGAGAGGCTGAGCCTCGTGGGGCCGTGCCCACCATGTGAAGGGGCTTGGGTGTTTCCCTTAGATTTTTCTGGAGAGCACAAAGGAACAGTTGTCAGGGTGAGGAGGGCCATGACAGAGCCTTCCTGGGCCACTGAGGTTTAGACTAGAATGCTGGGTGAGGAGGCTGGCAGAGGTGGAGAGGGGTGCTAAGATGCAGGCCTCTGTGGCTGGGGCATTAGACGGATATGCTCCCAAGAGGCCATGCACTATTTCAAGCTTTCCTTGGGCCTCCTAGCCTTTGAAGAAATCTGCAGTCTGCCACTCCTGAGGTACCATATAATATGGGTGGTGGGGCAGCGAGGCAGCCTGGGGTTCAGATGCCTGCAGAGCCTCCGCTTCCACACTCCACTTCAGTTGCCCCCCAGCTACAACAATGGGGCTTTCCCCTGGCACTTAGCTAGAAGCTGTTGGGGCTGTGGGAGGGGTCTGTTGACCAAATCTAGAGCCTGGAAACATAAGGCCACACAGAACCCTGGGCAGGGTGTGGATGGGGGCAAGACAGACTCCCTTTCTCCAGTCCGACCCAAGGGCACAAGTTCTTTATTCCTTGTGTTGCTGAGGATAGTGCCCAGGGCCAAGAGTGCTAGGCAGGTGCTCTACCCATTGTGCTACAGGCCTCTGTCCATTTCCTTGTACGGCCCTCCTGCTTAGAGTTCATTGTGTTTCAGGCTTCATGTCTATTCTATCAGACGTGAATATTTTTTCAGCCATTTAAAATGTACCTTCTTGTTTGTTTGTATATGTGCCTGGGTGTGCCTGTGGCACAGCATGCGTGTGGAGGATTCACGGGGGTCGGTTCCCTTCTTCTAGCATGTGACTCCCAGAGATTGGCTCATCAGTCTTGGGAACAAGCACCTTTACTCCCCAAGCCATGTTGCCAACCTCAGCTATCATTCTTTTTCTTTTTAATCTCCCTCTCATCTTTTGATACTGCAGGTGTCCCTATGTTCGAACACTGGTTAGCATTCCTGAGGTTCTGTTTGTTCTTTTTACTTTCAGCCAGTTGATAATTCTGTATGTAAATCTTTGTGTGTACATGAGCGTGCATGTGCATCCGTGTGAATGCGGGTGCACTCATGCCACAGTGCACATGTGGAGGCCAGAAAGACAGCCTTTGCTTTGTTGGTTGCATTGAAATTGCTCAAGGTTCAGTCAGCAGGAGAGGCAGCCTGGATCCCAGCAGGCAAGAGCTTCTTTCCCTTCTTATCTGGTCTTTCTTTCCTGCCTCAGTGTAACTGCAATGATTCAATAAAGACACAAAACCAGGGTGGGGAAGGAGTGGGGTCAGCCTCTCAGAGAGGAGAGCTTGGAGAAGCCTCCCTGAGAGCATGAAGGGCAGGTAGGCAATAGCACGCCGTGGTCTCACTATATGTTACGAAGGTCTTTGTAGTTCCATAGAGAAGGGGGCAGTGGCAGGAGGCTGTTGCAGTACTTCAGGCAGAGATGGATGGGAATGATGGGATTAGAGATTCAGGGAGTGGGTTTGCAATGGAGTCTAAAGGCAGCACCTTCAGAACTGCCTATGTGGATTATATGCTTCAGTGGTTAATTGTGAGTCACCAATAACACATCCGTGTCACATTAAGGAATAAAAGCACTTCTCCGTCAAGTATTTTTTTTTCCTGAGACAGGGTTTCTTTGTGTAACAGTCTTAGCTGTTCTGGCTTTTGTGGACCAGGCTGGCCTCGAACTCACAGAGATCCACCTGCCTCTGCCTCCTAAGTGCTGGGATTAAAGGTGTGTACCACCACTGCCCCTGGCTTCCCTTCAAGTCTTTCAGCCAAGAGGGAGTCCAGATTTGAATTCTCCTACATGCTCCCTGCTTCTTCTGTCCTTTGTGGGAACCTGTGCCTGCTGAAGAACAAAGCCTTGGGAATCTTTCTGTTCCTGAGTGTGACTGTGTGTAACTGTGCCTTTTGTGTTTGTGTCTGCTGTGTGATCTTGTGTGTCTATCTCCCACAAAGGGCTTCTCTCTGCCCTTATTGAGCAGCACAGGCAGCACCACATGGGGGAGGGATGGGGCACTTACAGGGATCTCACCCAAAATCATACAAGGATCATGTCACTGCCTTCAGCTGATCCCAACTGACTCAGACAATAGTGATACAATGATTTATCAACCAACGTCCATAAATGGATATTCATGTTAGAAAGGTACTTTAAACCTCTGTATTTGCTGCTTTCAGCAAATGACACCCATGTATGATCTGGGACAGGGCCATGGATGAGTACATGATTTAAGATTACAGCTATGTGTTAGCTTAGGTGTAAAAGTTGGTTACACAGGAAGTCCAAAACAAATAAGGTCGGTGGCTACATTGTTCTCTCTCTTTTTCTTGGTTTTTGTTTTTGGAGACTGGATTTTGGCTGTCCTGGAACTAGTTCTGTAGACCAGGCTAGCCTCAAACTCAGAGATCCACCTGCCTCTGCCTCCTGAATGCTGGAAAAAGGCATAGGCCACCACCACCTGGCTTGCTACAGTGATGTCTTAGAGGTGGATTAAACAAGCAGGCTGCATACACAGTGGGATAGCCCTTAATCTTGGTTTTTGAGGTAGGGGCTCATTATGTAGCCCAGGCTGGCCTCGATTCCTCATCCTCCTTATCTTTGCCTCCACCTCTCAAATGCTGGGATTACAAGTGTGTGCCATGTTGGATAATCCTGGAAGGAACTCCCCTTTCCATCTGCCTGGCCAGGACTGGCCTGCGGAGTGTAGGGTTGGCGTCTCTGAGTTTTCTGTAACACTGGACTTTTACTTTTGGACGCTTCCTCCACTGCCATCACCAGCTCTCAATTTCTCTGAGAGTGCACGGCTCTTCTGGTATTTACACGTGGGCCTCCTGTTGGGACTGGGCTGTAGTACCATTGGTGACTGCTGGCCAGACCGCAGGGACATGTCTGGTGGGATTGGGGTTTCCTGTTGCCTCATAAACAGCGATATTAGGTTCCAAAAATAAGTGCCCCCAAAAAACCCCACTTTTTTGACCTGGGCTAGGGTGCTCTGTGCACCCTGGGACCTGGTTTGGGTCCTGCTCCCCATCACAGCCATGGGAACCTCAAGTGCATGTTCTGTCCCGCCCCTCCAGGCCATTACTCACAGAGCCAAGGTGGCTCCTGCCAAGAGGATGAGCAGGTTCCTGAAGCACTTCACAGTGGTTGGGGATGACTACCACACATGGAACGTCAACTACAAGAAGTGGGAGAACGAAGAGGATGAGGAGGAGCCATCCCCCACATCGGCCCAAGGCGAAGGTAGTGCCGTGGGTACAGATGCTGAGGCTGGCCCTGTCTCCACACCCAGGCCGACCCTGGACTTTAGGAACAGGCTGAGGAAACTCTTCAGTTCGCACAGGTTTCAGGTAAGAGGATGAAGTCACCATGTCCCCAAGGTGGGAGCCCCCTCTGCCACTTGTGCACCCCACGGGTGTTTCTGAGCACCAACCACATGCCATGCTCCGTGGTCTGACCTGGACTGACAGTGGGGGAGGAGAAATGATAAAGAGAGAAGGTTAAAGGTCGTCCCGGGGCCTGTCCCTCCGGAGGGCAAGACAAAGGAGGACACGTGGATGCATGCTGCCTCTTAGAAAGAAAATATGACTTGATAGGCCAGACAGGGAAGGTCCCAGTTGTGTGTGGTGCCAGGTAGCTGAACTGTCTGGAATACTCACAGCTGGGTAAACAGATCCGGGCCATGGGAGGGAGGAAAGAATGGAGGGGGCGGCTGCTTGAGAGAGATGGGATTTCCTTTCGGGTGGTGAAAAGTACACTGGAAGTAGACAGTGGCGGCTGCAGGGCCTTGCAACTCCACCCACTGCCACAGAGCTTTAGGCAACCTATGGTCACTTTGTACTGGCTATTCTCCCATTGGGAATCTGCCTGTGTGTAGTCTCCAAGTCCACCAAGAGAAGCCTTCCTTCCACAGTGCCTGCTTCTGGACAATGTGGGTTTCCTGACTCAAAACCTCATCACCATGGGGCCTCAGACCTGTTTATGGAAAATTAACAAAAACACGTGGGGCTAGGGTGATGGTTAAATGGGTAAAGTGCTTGTATAAGCATAAAGACCTGAGTCTGGTTCCCCAGCACCCAGGGGAGAAGTTGGGTGTGGCAGTATGGACTGGGAGGCAGGGACAGGCAGCTCCTTGGGGCTCACTGGCCAGTTGGTGAGCCCCAGGTTCCATGAGAGAATTAGGTGAAGAGTAACTGAAGGCACTAATATGGACCTCTGGCTTCCACGTGTGTGCATGGGAGAGCGCATGCACACACGTTCACACACACTCCACACATGTGACTGGCTCTCACTGTCACCACCTCTCCGGATTCTGCCATGGGGAGAGGGAAGGGACTTCCTGGCTGAGCTCTGTGGGGGCCATCTATCCCAATCTTGTGAAAGGCAATTTTTCAAAAAGATTTATCATCTTATTTATATATGCATGAGCCTTCACAAGTTTATGTGCACCATTTGTGTGCAGGAGCTCTCAGAGGCTGGAGGGTGTCCAGTCCCTGGAGCTGGAGTTCCAGGTGGCTGTGAGCCACCTGATGTGGGAACTGAACCCAGGTCCTCTGCAAGAGCATTCTTTTTTTCTTTCTTAAGACAGGGTTTCTTTGTAGCTTTGGAGCCTGTCCCAGAACTCGCTTTGTAGACCAGGCTAGCCTCGAACTCACAGAGATCCACCTATCTCTGCCTCTTGAGCGCTGAGACTAAAGGCATGCGCCACCACCCCCTGGCAAGCAGTAAGCATTCTTAGCCACTGAGCCATCTCTCCAGCCCTATGAACAAGGGCAGGCTTCTTAGGTAGCAAGCTGGTGTCCAGAAGCATGGCTGCTCCAGAAAAATGCAAGAGACCAAGGGCATGGGGACAGTCACAGCTCCTGGTGGGTCCAGTGCTACAAAGAGGCACTTTGGTGATGCACTTGGGGCATCAGAGCCCAAATCCCTTCTGGAAGCAGGGAGCAATAGCTCCACTCATTGCTGACACTGTTCTCGGGGTGGGGAGGTTATATTGGTCTTTTTTTCCCACTTAAAGCAAGCCAACAACCCAGCATCCCTTGCGTTCTGCCAGCCCCTCTGACTGCGGCAGGAAACATAGTATTATGTTGTTGGGGTTGAAATCCAAACCTGCAATTCAAAGCAAACAGAGGGAGCCAGCTTCCTTCCAGCTGTATAGGGAGCCCTAGGCCCACCCCCTGTAGATGTCCCTGCCTCTGGAAGGGACTCATCCCATCACTCAGTCTGACTCTCAGGCTGGAAATAAACGGTGACTATCATAAAGGCATTTATCCTCTGAGGGGACAGTGACCCCTCATTTGGTCCCCTGTTGTGGATGGCAGCAAGCTGGACGTGACAATCTGTGGAGTGGCAGGGATACTCCTTAGCATCATGGCTAGCTGTCCCCTGCAGTGGTAAGGCTGAAGTCGAAGAGCTCTGGACAGACTGGGAGTCAAGAGGTCACCGGTGATTGTCACCTGACACTCAAGCATAGTAGGCCTCGGGTTGAAGGGCATGTTTCAGTTGGTCAAGGGACTGGTAAGAAAGGAGACTGTGGCCTGCTGAGATGAAAGTAGAGGAGGGGTGTGAGGTTCTTGTGGATAAAGCAGCAAGGTTATTTAATGAGGCAGGGGCTGCTGTGGATGGGCCGTGTGGGGGTGACATGACCAGACAGGTTGAGGATCTTGGATGGAAGCCAGATGGGATGGGAGGAGTCTTGCTCTCTGCTGATAGGATCTGCAAGACATAGTGACAGAGCAAGCTGTCTGTCACTTGTCACATGAGCTGGAAGAATCAAGAGGGGACATGGCTGGGGAGAGACAGCCAGAGCAGCGTACTCTGCAAACCTAGCCTCAAGTGCCCATCGTCCCTGGGAGTACAGAGTGTGGCCAGATGAGCTTTGGTTCCAGGGTAGGCTGATGGAACCCTGAAGCTGGCACCCCACAGGGGAGAATATGGGTTAACAAAGGGATGTGACTCCCCTCCCACAAAAAGTAACCAGGTAGAGGGGCAGGTTTGAGGTTTGGCTGATCAGTTCATAGAGGCCAAGCATTAAAATTGTCTTTTCTTGGTTTTTCTCTTTCTCATTTCCAACTTCAGGTGAGTCACAAGATGTAAAATTAATCTTTTTATTTTATTTTTTGAGACAGGGCTTCTTTGTATAACTGTTCTGGCTGTCCTGGAACCAGCTCTGTCGAGAAGGCTGGCCTCAAGCTCACAGAGACCCACCTGCCTCTGCCTTCCAAGTGCTGGGATTAAAGGCGTATGCCACCACTGTCTGGCTAAAATGAATCATTTTTAATTATTTCTGTGGTGTGTGGTGCACAGAGCACTGTACAGCTCACCACTAGCCAGTTCCCTGTCCATCCTGCCCCACCAGAACTGCAGTCTGCATTGTATCTGTGTTCTGGGGGGTCACATCACACGTGGCCTGAGGGTCACGTTGCCTGCACTCAATGTAGCACGTTCACAGCTCATCCCCACAGTAGCACAGGCCCATGCTTCATGCCCTTTGGTAGCTGTGTGGTAAGTCTGTTCTCAATACAGTTGGGCTTTGGCTTTAGACCATGTGACTTTGCTAATCCCCATGGTTCTAAAATAAACAAGAAATTAAAAAAAAATTCCAGGCTGGGAAGACGGTTCTGTCAGTAAAGTGCTTGCTGTCCGAGTCAGAGAACCCAAGTTCTGGACCAGAACCCAGGCTTTAACAGAAGACAGAAGATCCTGGTGTACTAGTACTGAAGAGAGACAGGAGTCCTGGGGTCGCTGGCTGGTTAGTCTAGTGAGCCCATGCCACTTGGGCGGTGGTGGTGCACGCCTTTAATCCCAGCACTTGGCATAGGTAACCTGATCTACAGAGCTAGTTCCAGGACAGCCAGGACAATGCAGAGAAACCCTGTCTTGAAAACAAACAAACAAACCAAAAGAATGAGACCCCTGAGTACCCTGTGGGGAGCTTGGGAACTCCTCTCCCTGAGGGGCCCACAGTCTGTCCTACTCCCTGCCCCTGGGTCACCCAGTCTGTTTCTCCTGTACTATCTCTCAAAGCAAATGCCACTCCTAAAAGGCAAATAGGGTTTTGTTTTTAAGTTTCATTTTTCTATTTCTGTGGTTTGCTGTTGCTGGGGCACACACAGAACATGCTCAGTAAGTTATTTAACACTTCACTGCCTTGGGACTCCGAGTTCCAGAAGGGGCCCCCCAAAGGCTACCTATACTCAGGGAGTGGAGTGGTAGTGTTCTCACCCAGTGGGCAAAGCAAGCTACTCCCAGAGGGTGACGTGCCTACCCTGGAGAGTGGGAGGATGGGAAAGGGCCAGGATCCCATTTTTTCCAACGTGTTTCCTGGTGGTTGCTGAGAATAAGAGTGGTCCCATCCTGGTCTCATGTCCTCTTGCTCCTCCCCACCAGGTTGTCATCATCTGCCTGGTGATCCTGGATGCCCTCCTGGTACTTGCTGAGCTCCTTCTGGATCTCAAGATCATTGAGCCAGATGAGAAAGACTACGCGGTCAAGGTATGCACACAGCACACGCACACGTGGTGCGGGTACATAGGTGGTACAGCAGGTACACACCAGCCCAAGTCACGCATGTACACAGCTCAGGTCCACATGCAGCCAGGGCATATATAGGGTGCTGCTGATGGGGTCGTTACCTGCAGGCGGGGGGGGGTGTTGACTGAGCCACTGGATGCTTACATGAACACGCCCATCCTCCTCCGGCTCTTTTGCTTCCCTCGGGTACAGACCTTACTGTAGTCCCCACTGTGGTCACTGTGAGCCTCAGTATGACCGCAGGAGTTGGAATACCCCTTTGCCTCCTGGCTTCCTTGGCAAGAACCTGGGAACTCTTCAGGTACCATTAGTCTTTATTGCTCCCAGGGAGTGTATGACCTGCCCATCATCAGCGGTGGAGTAACAGGTACAGAAAGTGCCAGCATCTGTCTAACAGGTGCATTCATCCATTCATCTATCCATCCATCCATTCATCCATCCATAGACAGGGTTTCTCTGTGTAGCCCTGGCTGTCCTCAAACTCACAGAGATCCGCCTGACTCTGGGATTAAAGGTGTGTGCCTTTTATTGGACACTGACATTGTCCCCTCCACACAGACTTGGGTTTTGCCCATTGTACTGCAGTGACCGACCGATGTGGCTCTGAGCAAGTGCCTGCTTAGCCATAGAACATGTCCCTCTCAGTTGGGTGACTGGGCCAAAGGACACTGGAGAGAGAGCTGAGGTGGTTTTCTTCAACCCTGGACAGAGTTGTGGCTGCAGCCCATCTTTACTTTTTAGTTAAGACAGTTTCACTCTGGTCCAGGCAGGCCTTGACTCTTGATCTTCCTGCCTCACCTTCCCAAGTCCTGGGTTGACAGTCAGGCCTGGCCAGGAATGTCTAATCATCTTCCAAGGGTGGAAACCTTGTCTCCAGCACTGAGTCGTCTCTGGTGACCAGGCAGGCATACTTGGGGTAGACGGTGTGGCCAGAGACGACCATGAGACAGTCAGTGCTCCTTGCCATTCTGTCCCCTCAGGCGTTCCACTACATGAGCTTTGCCATCCTGGTCTTCTTCATGCTGGAGATTTTCTTTAAAATCTTTGTCTTCCGCTTGGAGTTCTTCCACCATAAGTTTGAGATCCTGGATGCCACTGTGGTGGTGGTGTCGTTCGTCCTCGACCTCGTCCTCCTGTTTAAGAAGCACCAGTTTGAAGCTCTTGGCCTGCTGATCCTGCTGCGGCTCTGGCGGGTGGCCCGGATCATCAATGGTGTGTCTCCTGTGCTCCTAGACTGCATGGGGGTGGGGGTCTGGGCTCTATGGTCGCTACCAAGGTGGCAATACAGTCACCAGATGCCCGTGATCTCATACCTGGTTTGTATCATGGCTGCTGCCCTTTGGAATCTGGAGAAAAGTAGATGGTAATATTTGGCGCAAGCTGCAGAGCATGATCGTGCCAAAGTTGTCTCACACTCTGGTCATGTTTTCTGGTTACCAGAAGGTAGTCATAGGAGCATGGGATCCTTGCCCCGGGCAGCACAGGAGGGCATCCTCCAGAAGGGAGGCAGGTGGATGAGCAGCGCTCCGTGCTGGCTGCCCAACCCCAGAGTCCCCTCATGGAGCTTCCCACTTCCCTGAGTTACCACTCCATTGCTGCCATGTGTTACCATCCCCTGGCTTCTAGAGAGAACATGAAGAAATCCTGCTCTGCCCACCTCCAGACACAAAAGCTGCCCCTGGTACACATATCTGAGGAGCAGCGCTTCTGTGGGCCCTGGCTGGTCGGTGTTGAAACTGTTCAGTCTTCCCAGGAAAGACAGTATCCACTTTCCCAGCAGTTCTGCCGCAGAGGGCGGT
>LOJH01002074.1:811-24646 GCA_001685095.1 Ellobius talpinus
TTGCTGGGAATTGAACTCAGGACCTTTGGAAGACCAGGCAATGCTCTTAACTGCTGAGCCATCTCTCCAGCCCATTTATTAGATTTTTTAAAAAATACCAATTCAAGTTCCAACTCCCTCTCTTCTTCCCACTCCCTCCACATACCCTCACACCCCACCCTCATCTAATCCTAGGAGAGGGTAAGGCACATTGCTTTGTGGAAGGTTCAAGGCCCTTCCTACTATATCTAGGCTGAGCAAGGTATACATCAAAGAGAATAGGATTTCACAAAGCCAGCACATGCAGTAGAGATAAATCCTGGTGCCACTGYCAGTGGCCCCTCATTCTGCTCTAGCCATGCAACTATCAACCACATTCAGAGGGACTAATTTGGTTCCATGCTGGTTTCTTCCCAGTCCAGCTGGAGATGATGAGCTCCTATTAGCTTAGGTAAACTGTTTCAGTGGATAAACCCATCATGGTCCAGAATTTCATCTACTCATCTATTCAGGCTATAAGCCTATGAATGTTTTCAAAGTTTCCCATTGGTAGGATTACAATTGTCTGTGTTGAGAGAGCTTTCTGGGACTTTCTTTTACCCTTATCCCTAAAGAACAGAGAATCTACATCTTTTCTAGCTGTATGTTGTAAGGAGTCACTTGTGTGTTTCCCAGCTAACCAGCAGCTCAGACCCAAAATAATCACACAGAAGCTATATTATTTAAATAACAGCTTGGCCCATTAGCTCTAGCTTCTTCTTGGCTATCTCTTACATCTTAATTTAACCCATCTCCATTAATCTGTGTATCACCACAAGACTGTGGCTTACTGGGTAAAGTTCTGGCGTCTGTCTCTGGTGGGGCTACATGGCTTCTCTCTGACTCCTCCTTCTTCCTCCTAGCATTTAGTTTAGGTTTCCCTGCCTATCTCTATTCCTTGGGCTAAGGCCCAAGACTGTTTCTTTATTAACCAATGGTATTCACAGCATACAGAGGGGACTTCCACATCAGCTGTACAACCAAGAAGCAAGTGTCAAGGTATTTTCTCTTATTACACCATTGGGTCAGAGTTCTGAATTTTTTAGTTTCCATCAGTGTCTTGCTATATTCAGTATTCTTCCACAAACACTCACTTCATAATGAAGTTACCCACCTGTTCCTTTAATTTTTATTATGGGTTACATGACAAGCTTAGTCAGCATCTTGAGTTCACTACTCTTAATTCTCTAATAGTTGACTTGGTCCTTCACTCATTTATTTATAAAATAATAAATTCATTAAAATTTTTAAATTGCTTTTATTATCTACTATACTAAAGCAAACACTCGAGATTAAATTTATAAAGTTAGATGTTCTCTATTAATCTATCATATTTTGAGGCACATATATGATATGTGGTCAGTGGTTTTAACTTTATGATATTTTATATGATGAAATAAATACTTTACAATCTAAATTTTCTTGGCCTTTTAAAATTTGTTATTAGTTGTAATATATAATACATAAGCTGGGCTATTCAAATGCTTGCACTTCAGCAGTACTTGACTATACAGAAATACTTTTGTGAAACTGTTACTTCAATCTGGTTCCAAAATATTTCCATCATTTCAGAAGGTACATATTAAACTACCACTCCATGTTAGCAATCCTTGGCAATTACTAATCAATTTTCTGTCTCTAGTATATTTTCCTAGTCTGGAATCATATAATATCTATCCTGTCATGTCTGGGTCATTTTAATCAGCATAATGTTTCCAAGGTTCTCACTATGACTTGCATTTGTACCATTAAAGCCCAATAATGTCTAACATACTTTCATAAGCTTTTTGGCCACATTGGTTCCTTGGTATAAATATCTTCTTTGAAAAACCATTTGTTTGAGTTCTTTATTAATTTATTATTATTGCTCGATTTTACAATAAAAATTAAAAAATTAATCAAATTTTAACCACAAATAGGAACTTTGTAATTTTGATGAGGTTATGTAAACACACAATTGGTCTGTGCCCAATTGGCATCTACATAGTGTTGTCTTATCAAGTACTCAATGCAAATGACATTCTTCAAATGTTTATGACTATGAAGGGTATTTAGCAGATCCTTAGTCTTCCACACTGCTTTAAACTTATAAAAGCATACCTGTTTAGTCCTCCTTCTCTCCTTCCTTTCATTGCTTCCATCTCTATATGAGTTGAATCTTGCTTTTTTATTAAATTTTCTATAACTTGATGTGATATTCATTTCACAATGGATACAGATATCAAAACATCAACTATACATACCTTAAGTACATAAAATTACTATGTGTCAATATAGCTCAACATACTGATTATTTTTAAAGTAACCAACTGATATTCTTTCTCTTAAATTTTATGATACTTATACACATCAGAAAAATTATACTGCTCAGGTCTGAACTGACTATATCTCTCCTTTTCATCTCAGTAATATTTCAAACCTCTTAAATAACATAACATCTTCATTATCTTTGAAGATGTTTGCATGACACCTAGTATATTAATGATCTGCTATAATGTGTTTTAAGGATTATTCTACCAGTTAAAGAACAGCTTATCATCTAGATCTATAGGTTATTATAACTACATCAAGTTTATTAAGTAATAAAGAAGTAGGTAGGCTGGAACATTTGTTTTGTAAGTGAAATCAAGGGAGAAATTTTTTAGTGAATAGAAGAATATATAGAATTTGATCTAAATATAATTTTGTTACACATTCATATAACAGAAAGTCACATTTTAATGCTACTTAGCTAGCAAGAAATATTTATATATCTTCCAAAATTCTTTTAGCATCATTGGGAGCAGTAAATAATATGCTACTTGGGGTTTGCTTAAGGTATTAAAATACCATGCCACTGTGACACTTGAAGTAGCCAACTATCACAGTACCTTTACACAGTGGGGTACAGATTGCAGACAGAGTATATACTGAGCATGTGCAAGGCCCTGGTTTCAATTTCCAGCACAACACAAACACACACATGTGTGCACACACACAGACACACACACACACACTAAAATAAACAAACAAATAAATAAATACACGAACAAGATTTAAAGAATGAAAAAGAAGCTATATCCTTTCCTTGGAAATCCACAAGGAATATTAGTATCATGAAATCTTGTAGAAATTCTTCAGGGGAACAAAAGACATCATTAAAATTATAATATTTGAAGAGAGTAAAAATTGGAACAAAATACAGTTGGTTCAAAATCCAGGAAAGTAGTTCATTTCAAATTATTGGAGAATAAAATTGTGATTTTTAACATATATTAATAATTATATTAAAGAGATATAAATGCTAATCATCCCTATTTGATCATTACACATTAAATACGTGCATTGAATTATATTATATCTCATACCTAAGAAAAAGAATACATCATTAAAAATGATTAACTTGCTGGGCAGTAGTGACACATGCCTTTAAGCCCAGCACTTAGGAGGCAAAGACAGGTGAATCTGAATTCAAGGCTAGCCTGGTCTACAAAGTGAGTTCCAGGACAGCCAGTGCTACACAGAGAAAACTTGTCTCAAAACAACAACAAAAAACCCCCAAAATACAAAAACTTAATTTACCTGAGTTGACTTTTTAAAATGTAACATCTCAAATTCAATCCTTTTTACAAGTATTGCTTGTATCCATAGCAGTCAGCATATATTTAGCAATGCCTTGCTATCAAGCTTCTCCACTGAATTATAAGATTCCTTTGTCCCTTATATTATGTCATTCAGAGGGAAGTATCTACCTTATCTACTCAGAGGCTGAGGTGTGCTTTTCTTCCTTCCTTCCTCTCTTTCTTTTTTTTCTTCTCTTTCTTCCCTTTTGTACCACTATAGAAAGAGTATCTGTCTGATAGCTTCGTAGACAAGATGTGTTTTATTCTGGAGTCCGGCCTCTTCAACCTCTCTGCATATACCTCACATACAGCTCGCTATTTATCCTTCTTCACTCTTCTTTTCACCTCCCTGCACAGATGGTTGTGGTGTTTTGCTATCTGAAGATTGCCTCTCAGTTTGCTCTTTAGCTTCCTTCTTTTTTTTCTGCCAGGTTGATCGTCTCTGCAGTAAACCATTCATTCTACTGCTGTTGCCCTTTTGCATAACCAAGTGTCTCCTTTGAAGCCTCCTGGAAAGCTCCTTTGATTTTCTCCCATTCGCTTTCTATGTTTGTAAGGGGTTGTTTAATGATTTCCCTCGTCTTTTTTTTTTCAGTTTTCTTATACTCCTTTCGTGCAGCTGGTTTCACCAGTTGTTTACAACCAGTCTTCCAGCTCATCTTGCCTGGTGTGCCTCTCCTAAGTTTCAGATGAATGTTGGCCATAACAAGTTGGTGATCTGACCCTAGTCAGCACTAAGAAATGATTGGCTGTTTTGGATGCTAGATAAGAGTTTCCTGCTGACCAGAATGTAGTCAATTTGACTATATGTGCGCTTGTAAGGCGATTCCCACATCCGACATCCTGATGGTTTGGCCTGCTTGAATTTTGTGTTGGATAATGTACAAATTATGTGCATAGCAGAAGTCAAGCAGTCATTCTCCCTCTATTGTTGCTTTGTTCAAATCCAAATGTTCCCATGACACTATAGTCTATTCTTTCTGCCAGATATGCTCTTCAGATTTGGGTAATTAAAGATGAGCAAGGTCATTTATTAACAGAACCAGGGGGGGTAAAGCAAAGACGGAGACAATACTTTGACACCCTGTACAATGACCCTAATGCTGCCAATGTAGACTACAATGAGAAACACTTCAGCAGCCACTAGAACACCAGAGATGATGAGGAAATATTAAATATTGACTGGAGTGAGATAGAGGAAGCTATCAAGAGAGCGAAACACAGGAAGGCCCCAAGGAGTGGATGACATCATGGTAGAGGAGCTGGAGGCAGTTCCAACAGGCTCAGGGGCCGAAGTGCTTCTCAGACTCTTCAGAGAGATAAAGGAACATGAAGTGATTCCCACGGAATAGAAGCACTCAGCCAGAATTCCCATACATGAGAAGGACAAGCTGGACTGCTCAAACTACAGGAGCGTTACTTAGTTGTGCCATAGCAGCAAGATCTTCTTCTCCATTGTCCTGCAAAGGATCAAGGGCAGAACAGAGGAAATCCTGCAGAGGCTCAGCACAGATTTGGAGCTAACAGGAGCACAATAGCTCAGATCTTCACTTTGGGGCAACTGGCAGAAAAATACGAAGAATTTGGAAAAGACATATGTCTGTTACATCAACTGCAGGAAGGCATTCAATAGCATTTGGAGGAAAGGAAACAATGAGGTTCTATGGGTACCCAGAGAAAAGCATAAGAATGTTAGATAATGCCTATAAAGATACCTTTGCCTCAGTCAAAGTCTGTGGAGAACTACGTGATCAGTTTAAGACATCGTAGGAGTGTTGCAGGGATGCGTCCTCTCACTCTGTAACATATTACTGGAATTAATAACAGCAACATCCCTGGAGGATGAGGAGATAGGCATACAGATAAGTGGTGTGTTTATCAATAACTTGTGTTTTGTTGATGATACAGCATTACTTGCTGAAAGTCCAAATGAGCTGCAGGCCATGGTAAATAAAATTTTATTTAGTTGTCTTCTTTACAACTCTTTTACAACTCCGAAACCTGGACAATGCTCCTCAGAAGAGAGGCTGAATGTTTTTGAGATGGCAGGTCTCAGGAGGACTCTAGGCAGCACACAAAGAGATAGGCTGCCCAAGGATGACATTAAGAAACATTTCCATCTACAGAAGGAAGTAAACTACAGGATACAGCAATGACGCTTGAAATACTTTGGCCATGTTATGAGATGAATGACGGCAGATACCCGAAGATAGCACTGCTTGGAGGAGTGTACGGGATAAAACAAAGAGGAAGGCCCAAAAAAACGCTGAATAGATTGTATAAAGGAAGACTGCGGGACCTTGGGTATGACAATAACACAAGCATCTAGGACTGCCCAGGATGGGAACAACTGGAGAATTGCCATAAACACAGCGCCCACGCATGCTTCAGCATTTCCAGAGCATAAATGATGATGATACATGACGACAGAGAAAGTAATGGCTTAGCAAATCACAAACTGCTTTAAAACATCCAAAGAATGATATTGCTCCAAGCAAGTACTGTTGGCTAACTCAAATGATATTGCCACACTCAACTGCAATGTTAGAAAGCTCCAGAGACAGCCAGGCAGAAGTCTCTGAAGAACTAGGTATTCCATAGACGGTTACAAAACCATAGCCTCTGCTCTAGCCCATCTTCAGAACCCTGCTTGACTTTTCAAGACCAAGAGAATGAAATAAGGTAGTACTTATTTATACTATTTCTTCCTGGAAACAAGGTTAGACAACATATTCAAGCCTTCCTTGCCCTTTCATATAATTATATGCAGCTAACTTATGTTCTGTAGAGCATGAGCTGCGTGACCCATGCCAGTTAAGGTACAGAAACCGCCCTACATACAACCATCCATTCATTTCTTCCTCTATTTCCTGGTTAAGTTGCAAAACCTTAAGAAGTTAAAATATGAAGATAAGAAAGGCAAAGCTATATTTTTATTTAAAAAGAAAACAAAAACCGCACTTTTACATTTATTTCAATCTGAGGAAGTGTGTGCTATTACTTGTATGTGGAAGTCAGAGGGAAACATTGTGGAGGTGGGTTGTTTTCTCTCTTTCTGTCATTCGGGAATTAAACTCCGGTCATCAGTCTTGAACTTAGTCCATGAAACCCAATATAGACAAACTTAGCAGAACCACCATATACAGGCTGCCTATGCGTGCTTCAGCCTTGTCAGGGCATAAATTTCATTTTTTTTTATCTGTCTTGAGGACAAATGCCCTTAACTGCTGAGCTATCTCACAAACACAGCAAGAAGACCTAGGGCCCTTAGATGGACATAGGTAAAATGCAACAATTGTACTGTTGTCTACGTATGAAATAAAACATAAAGGTGTTAAGTCTTTGAAATATTAGGGTTGTTTCTTGCATCAGCTACTATACTTCAACTATACTCGTTAATGTAACATAAGGAACAAATGATTATCTTAATCATATTGTGTCTCCATTAAGATGCCTAGATAACTAACCAGTCAATAAATATAATTATAAACAGTCCCAACTATCAAAGCAAACGCCTACTTGTGGTACAATAAAAACAGCTCATGTTTTCTAGGCACTTCTCACACACCAAGGAAAACATCTTTACTTACAGATCATGAGCTGGAACCCCAGATGACTAAATAGCTGAGTCAATGCCCATGAGTAAGTAATGCAGCTATAATTTGGGTCCAACTGTGTTTCATTGCAAAACCTAAATTGTTAAACTTGGCTACATTTCCTCTCAATATTCACATTTATCCTGTATCTTTACAGCAAGGGATAGAACCCATGTTCATAACATCAAACTTGCCTACTGGATAAGAGGAATCCTTGCCCTTGAGAGTTCTAATTTCTAAGCCTGCTGAAAACTATAAGTCTGAGATTTAAATCTGTAATCATTAAAGATCTTGCTGGCAAACAAGATAACCTACTGAATCTAGTTGAAGCAGAAAAGCAGTTTGCTGACAGTATTAAATTCAGCATGAATACATGCTCACAGACAGAACCATCCTCCAGTTTGTTCCATGAGTTTCACCAACAGAGTGGGTCACACCATGGATAACACATGTGTGTACATCATCACTTTCCAGAAGTCGTCGGCCATCACAGTCGTGGGGATGGCTCAGATCTCCCCACACTGCTTTCTTAGAACCTAGATTCTGTATGGCATTAAATCCTGATTCTCAGCGTTGTTTTCTCCTAAATAAGACAATCTCAGAGAAGTATCTCTCTTTGGTCTGGACTGTGCTTTATCTGCTGGCTGGGAAAACGGGTTCTGACTTCCACATTAAGTAGCTGGGTCTTACCATGTGGGAGCTCTTCCCGCATATGCCATCTGTTCAAAAGATGCCTGAGGACCACCATGACATGTCATACTCTCATAAAAATGGCAACTCAAAGTCATACAGAAGCCAAGACTGGGAAAATAGGAATGATCTTCTTTTAACATACTTTTTCACTTAGGAAACAGCAAAGATATTGGCAGAAAAGGAAAATCAATGATTTCAGGGATGCTAGATCTTCAAGATGATGTGGTGTGAATGATACCTCATATTCTTATTGTAATGCAGTTCTGTGTATTCTCCCAGCATGAGGTCTGTGCAGGCCTCTAAAAAGTACCTTCACAAATGCAGGTTAAGCGATGAACACCTCCAAAATTTTCACATCAGCCTCAGAAAGTATGAATAACTGAGTTAGTCTCCAAAAAAGGAAGGTTAAGGTATATTAGAGAAGTCACAGAAGATGGGTGAGGTCAAAAGAAAGGGAAAAATAGTTTGACTTCTAGTGGGTGAAGAAAGGCCAGCACAAGGGTCCTCATATACAGTGGTCATAAGGATAAACTGTTTGGACAGTTTAAAAACTTGGTTTCAATCCTCCCCTTGAGTCTAGCCTATTTTGTAAATTCCATGAATAAGAGGCATCATGAGGTACCAATACAGCTCCTGCCTCAGTACAGAGCTTAGCTATTAATGTTTTCACCACGGTCAACTTTCAACTGAAATATAAAATGAATAAATGGATTTTATTTATTTAGGTTAAGTAGACTCTACCAATGACTATTTAAAGAAGGGGAGAGAAAAATGCTTTTATATCCTGGATTTCCAGCAACCACTGAATACCTGGCTGTGTCATTTAAAGAAATGTTGCTTATAGAATCAATTTCCCATCTGTTTTAATTGTCAAACCCACACAAATTGTCCTTGAAATACTGCATAACGATTGTATGGTGCCTGTGTATCACATTGTATGGGCCACTGCTTCTCCTAAACCCAGGAGTTATAATCGTCAATACAGTTTTCTCTTTCCAATGCTCATGTCCAAACATCATTTCTTAAGTAGTCACATTGATCATATTGATTAATGCTCCTGGTGGAAATGATGAAAAATCGATTTGTTCTTCGAAACCTCGGCCGTGTGTGTGGTATTTGGAATGTCGCTTCCTTGAACTCTGTGAGAGCGCTCTCTGCCCTTTCCATTCTGACTGCCTATATCTGCAGATGGAAATCAGGTGTGAAAATCCATTAGGCTGCTTCACAACAGGACAAACTTTGACTCATATTGGACTCTCATGTTCTCTTTTCCTTAATTAAGGCACAAGAACATTTTACCATAGAGAGAGAATGAGATAGATTATGGATCGTATTCCTTTTAATGGCATGTGTTTCATCCAGTTGGGGAATAATACACTTCTTCCTTCATTGCTTTGCAAAGAGCCACTTACTCAGCTCTTCAGAGGAAAGAATAAAGAGCTTGATTTCCACAGACCTCTCAGTTATCCACACCACAAAAGAGAAATGAAGTGTACAGCTGTTTTCCCCAAATTATAGCATGTTTTCTTTTTACTAAACATTTTAAAACCCAAATAAAGAATACCATTGAAATGATTTAGAAACACTGAATCTCTTTTTAGAGCAAGAATAACCCTTAATGTTTGCAGCAATATAAAAGCAGTTAGAAACATGGGTTTTCTTGTCAGATGGCCTGGATTACGGCCCTGCCTTCCCATGCATTAGCTCTGTGACCCTTGGCAATTAACAAAGCCCCTTGAGCTTTGTTACTTCCCTCTGTATGCTGATAGCTATAAACACTAAATAACAAAATAGAACAGGCAAATTTTAAATAAAAAAAAACAACAGATGACCGCAATAACTGCATCCTGGATTTGTTTTGTGGCTTAGCTGAGATGATGCAGCCCCATGTTCAGTCATAGCTGCTGTTCATTATTTTGTGTTTTTGCACAGAAAGTCAGGGCCAGGTTAAAGCAAACAAACAAAAATCCTTTGATAATTTGCCTTCATCTTAATTACTTAAATGAACCTCAAGCATTTTATTTTTGGGGTCTGGTGAGATAATTCAGCAAATCAAGGCACTTCCACCAAGACCTGTGCCAGAATGACATCTGAGTTCCGCACCCAGGACCCATGTGCCGTAAGAAGAGAACCAGCTCCCACAAGCTGCCCCCTGACCTCTACATGTGCACATGATACGCCCCTCCCTACACACAAATAAGCAAACATAATGAAAAGAAATGTATTTTCTGAAAACTTAAATGGGAATGGGAAACACTGTGAGCGGGTGTGTATGAGAGTGTGTATGTGTGAGTGTGTGTGTGAGTGTGTGTATGTGTGAGTGTGTGTGTGTGTGTCTATAGACAGGGGAAAGGCAGAGTTGGTCCAGATCAGTAAATAACCAAGTAGGCAAAGTTTTCTCCATGTGCTTCACAGGTTCACATTAGCCTGCTTATTTCAACCAAAGTCATCACAATAGCAATAATATAAAACAAAGAGCCAGCATACAATAGACTTTTTAGCTTGTGTTGATTTTTAAATTGAAACAATTACTAAGAAAAACAACACAGGGTTTTCACTTATATCTGTGATAAAGGATGGATGTGCAAACTTGCATAGTAGACACTTTATAGGGAAAATAATTTTTTTAAGCTCAGAGAATGTAAACTGCAATGCATTTTGTAAGACGTGACTGCTCCATTTTCATGAATTACAAGAGAAGCAGACAAAAAAATAATTCTTCCGTGCCTTCTGAATATGTTCTCTGCCACTGCTTATCTTTAGATGTTTTTTATGAAGTAGCAATGGTAATTTCTGCCGATACCTTTCATAATAAACTAGCATTACAATAAATATAAAAACTATCCACAATGAACCAGTACCTAATACTGCAGTAGTGAGGAACATGGAAGTATTCCCACTGAAATCTATAATAAACAGGGGTGCCCATTTTCTTTGTTCTTAACATGGTACTGAGACTCTTAGTGCAATAAGAGATAATAAATGAGATATAATAACCAAAGTCAAACTATCGCCAGTTATGGATGACATGATCCTATACTCAAAGGACTGAAGTTTCTACCCAGAAAACATTAAACATTTTCAGCAGAGTAGCTTGATACAGAATCAACATACAAAATTCAGCTTTCCTATATTTCAATGATAAACATGTCAAAAACAAAGTTAGGAAAACATTCCATTCATAAATAGTCAAATAGTCAAATATCACAGTCCGTAATCTAAAATTATACTACAGAGCCAAGTTAAAAAAGAATGATACCAGGCACAAAAGTAGGTATGTAGACCAAAGAAAATGACAAAGGACCCAGAAGTAAGCACACAGCTATAGCCACCTACCTCTTGGCAAAGGTTCTGACAACATACATTGGAAAAAAGACAACACCTTCAAAAAGCAGTGCTAGAAAAACTGGATATCCATACATAGAAGAATGAAATTAGAGCCACATCTTTTGCCCTGAACAAAAATAAATTTAAAATGAATCAGAGATCTTAATGAAACACTTGAAACTTCTAGAGACAAGGCATAAGAACTTTCTTAAAATGGGCTCCAACAGTGTGGAAGACACTATGAATGGGATTCCATGAAATCAAACAGCTTCTGCACAGCAATGATGCGTCAACAGAGCAAAGATGAAGCCTTTCAAATGACAAAAAAACTTTGTCAACTATCCACCAGTGTGTAGCTAATAGCAAGAACACATTAAAAAAACTACAAAAATTAAATTCCAAAAGCCAAATCCTCCAATCAACAAACTGACTAAAGAAATGAGTAGATAGTCCTCTAGAGAGGAAGTACAAGGGATTAGTAAAATATCTGATAGAGTGTGCAACATCACTAGCCATCAGGGAAACACAAGTTAAAGCTGCTCTGAGATTCTGTCTCACTCCAGGCTGATAGAAAGCATCAGGAAAACAAAAACGGCACATGCTGGAGATGTGAGGAAGAAGGAACTTCTTCCCTGCCTGTGGGAAAGCAGACTGATGCCACCACTGTGGACTCAGGTAGATGAAACTAGAAAATATTATACTGACAGAGGCAACTCAAACTCAGAAATATAAATGCGGCATGTTCTCTTATTTGTGGGTCCTAGCTCTCAATCAGTCTATCTGTCTGTCTGCCTGTCCATCTATCTATCTATCTATCTCTAGCTATCCTAGAGTCATTACAGAAACCCGCAAACTAAAAAGCAAGAGAGGAGGTCAATATAAAGGGTGAAGGAGAGAGGAAATATAATTATCTGTAAGAATGTTTACAAAGACCTTAGGGAAAGATGTTTTATGGTGTGTGTGTGTGTGTGTGTGTGTGTGTTTATGTGTGTGTGTGTACATCCAAATGAAGCTATCCTACTTGGAGTGATACTGCTTCCCTCAAGAGCTGTCAACTACCTAACAACAGCCAGTATCACACATGGGAAACTTCTGTTTGAGTAGTTGGGAAGAGGCGCCAAAGAAACTCCCAAAATGATACAATCTATGGCCACTGTTCTTGGCTACCTAATAGAACTTGAAGGTTAAGACCTATTGCTGAAGGCACCACACACTTCATACAGTGGACATGGAGAAATTGAGCTGGCACTGACCTAGAAGCCTCCTCCCTGAGGACTATTTTCTCATGGTATGTTAAGGTGGTACACAAACTGCCTATAGAGAGAAATAATTCAATGTCTTACCAAGTTGTAATGCTTATGAACCACAACAATGTTCAGTATGATGAGTAGATATGTCCAAGCAACACTGGTGCTTGAGTCTTGTGGATAACCGACAGCTGTTTAACTGGACGCAAGGCCCACTTAATAGAAAGAAATTTGTGCCTGGCACTGAAAACCTAGGCAACTCCCAGTGGCATGGAGCCTAGAGGAGAACACACTGCTCCACTTTTCTTAGCAGCTTGTTTTCTAAGGGCATTCTAAATATTCCTCTTTATATCCACAGATAAGTAAGTGTTGCCCTTACCCTTGGCAAAGGAGCTTCTTTTCCCCTCAGGCTGAGAACAACACAGAAAAACCAAAACTGGTCAAAATGTAAAGAAAAATTGACCATAGGGAGACAGGCCCAATTTTGATATACCCAAGGCTCAGCCAATCACTGCAGAAGGGGGCAGATTGCAAGACTGGAGGACAATATATCTTCTGAGATAGTGTCTTCAATATATAACAGGGAAGTTGCACCCATGAAATCCCAAGGATCTGATCATCTCACAGAGACCAGTGCAATGATCTCATCAGTTGATATGCCAACAAAAATGGGAACTCTCACAAGGCCCTATGCCTAGATGATGACCTATAAGTAATTAATAGCTGCTGAGGGAGAATCAGTGCTCTCCAGAAATGATATATCATCTAATCCCAAGCAATCAATCCAAAACACATACACTTATGAATAATACTAAATAGGCTCAGCAGTGTGTGTGTGTGTGTGTGTGTGTGTGTGCAAGAAAGATAATAAATTTGAGAAGAAGCAGGGAAAGATATGGGAAGACTTGAATGGGGAAAAGGAAAGAACAAATTATATAAACACAATACTCATGTAATTCTGAGAAAAAAACAAAATAAAATTATGACAGCAATCAATTATTAATTATCATTTTATTATATGTGATCTGCGCATTCTTTTATCCCTACAAGTATATGAGGGCATCGCTATCACTTGTCTAGCAACAGAAACAGGGATTGTGGCAAGTTTGGGCAATATTAGCACTCCAAAGGAGGAAGACAAGAGGATTAACGGTTCAAGATCAGCCAGTTGTGGTGGCACATGCATTTAATCCCTACACTCTGGAGGCAGAAGCAGGGAAGTCTCTGTGAGTTCAAGGCCAGCCTGGTCTACATAGTGAGTTTTGGGACAGCCAGGGCTACATAGTAAGATCCTGCCTCAAGTAATAAACAAACAAATAGACAAAATTAATTAAATAAATAGATATTCTTGGTCATTTTCACCTACATAGTAAATTCTGTCATGCTAGGCCACATGAGACCTTGTGATGTAGTTTGAGGGTGAAATGTCCTCCTCTAGGCTCATGTGTGTAAAAGTTCATTGTCAGCTGCTTGTATGTTTGGGAAGGTTGTAGTATCCTTGGGAGGTGTGGAGGCTCACAACAGGAAGTAGCCCATTGGGGGTGGCCTTTAAGCCTTCAAGGCCATACCCCACTGACTGCTTGCTCTCTGCTTCCTGAGTTCCCTTGCTCCCCTGCTTGTCTCCATGTGTTCCCTGCTGGGTTGAATCACATCCCTCTGGAATTATAAGCCCAAAGCAGCCCTTCCTCTCTTAAATTGTTGTTTGACAGGTTATTTCATCACCACCAAGAGAGTGACTAAGACAACCTGTGTGAAAGGATTCCTTTAATCCCAACACTCTGGTTCACAGAGCTGTCCTTGGCTGAGTCAAGGGCAGCCTGTTAGCACTATGCCTTTTACTGAGAAAGAACACACTAAGAGAGTAAGCCAAAGGCTTCCATCTGCCTTATCAAGCATGATGCATCGAGTTCACTAACCATACAGAGACAAACACACAGTGAAAATGGCAGCTGGGGGAACAGATGTGTAGATGGACTGGGGGAACAGATGTGTAGATGGACTGTACACTTTCCACAGCTGCCAGATGTGCACCCCAGGCTATGATTCTTAAAGACTTGCTTCCTCCCTTGATGCCAGAGTAGGATAACGAACTTGCTAACGAGATATTCACCTAAAAGTTCCTTCCTCTTAAGTGCTGGGGAACACAGACAGATCTCAATGTCACTCAAAGAAAGCTACCACATTAAAGCTGCTTCTTCCTCTTGGTCTTGCTAGTTTGGAACCTCTGTTCTTGCCTCCTCACAAACTGGGAAACCCTGTCTAAACTACTTTCCCCAACCCGGCCAACACTGTAGACTCTGAACAGAGGAATGGCATCAAGAGCCCAGTTCCATATTTCTGAAAGCTGATGTAACTTGCCTTTCTGATGTGACCAGCCCACTCAAATGCCTGCCAGGGGTTCAGCTTTTGACCATACTGGGGCACAGTCCCTGCTCTTGGTAGGCACATCATCACTCATTGCCTAAGGTCTATAAAACCCCCCTGCCTTAGCCCAGGTGCATGATTTCTCTGGCTCAATTTTCTGGGACCAGTGAACCTGCCCAGGAGTAACACCCAATAAACTTGCATTTGGTTTTAATCTAGTCTAATCTGGCCTTTTGCCTGAGAAGAAAACAGTTCTTATAATCTCTGTGAATCTCACTCATTTCATGCCTTTGGAAAACCTTCAGCTGAAGAATAATCATAGAAACAAAGCTTCAAAATCAGTTCCCAGTATAATATCAAGTTTTCTAGCTTGCTGACATTATGAGAGTGATACACACACACACACACACACACACACACACACACACACACACAGAGGCAGGGGAGAGACAGAGAGACAGAGAGACATAGATAGAGACACAGATCTTCCCAAGTGTTGCAATTACAGGTATCCACAGCCATATAAAGATTTTTTTCTGATTTATGGAGAATGTGATATCTCAATACATGTATATTGAAAGGAGTCTTCCCAACTCAAGCATGGTGAGTGTGGCTCTGGCAGGCTTTGCCCTTCTCTCCCCTTTCCTCTGCCTTTCTAAAAACCATTAGATTATATTCCTAAAACTAGCCATCAAGGTCTATTCCTCATTTGGCCACTTCTGCCTCCTGAGGCTGACTACAAAAGTCCAGCTATCAAAGTATTAAAGTCTAGCAATCAGAAGTACCCTTTGGCTCAATTAATTAACGTGCCAATTAAAATTAAACATCTCATCCTAACACAGGGTTTCCTATTTTACCTTTATGAACTACCGTTTTTCTATGTGCCACATCTATCCAGAGGCAGTCCCCTCCCCACAGGACAAATATCCCTGCCCCCCTTTCTCTTGTTCTGTTCCCCTTCTCTCTTGTCCTCCATATCCTGTGTTTGCCTCTTATTTCCTAACCCTCTGTCTTTCAGGGGCAAATAAACTTCCTTTATCCTGAGAACTAGGCCTTGGGGGTCCCGAGCCAATACTTTTCCTTTCATATATAGTATATAAGCATCAAACCAGCATATTAGTTAGTTCAAATATTCATCTCTTTGTGGTAAAAAAAAATATAAACCCTCTCTTTGCATGTCTGTACTCCATGCTATTTGAGCTACAGAGTTTAAGGACAGGCTGAGAAACTTAGTGAGAATTCTATCTCAAAATGAAGTAGAAGGAAGCTGTAGCTTTGAGGGGCAATGCTTGCCTAGCATGAGCTAAAATGCACAGGGTTCAATTCCTGAGAACACAAAAACAAAGAAAGCAAAATTACTTTAAGCTATTTTGAAATATACATGGTTTTAAGTAGTTGGCATAACATACAACAGCAAACCAGTACTTAGCCCTCCAGTCTCACTGAACCACTGTATCCATTAAGCAATTTCTCTCCATCCCCACCCATGCCCCTACGCTCCAAGCTTTGATAAATTCCTTTCTACTCTCTGTAAGTCTGTGAGTCTGTTTTATACTATGGAGTTAGAGATATTTCAATTTTTCAGTTTATATCTTCTTTGGGTTTTAGAGTTCCTGGAACTTGAGGCATCTTCTGGCATCCAGGTGGCAGTGGTGAAGGGTTTTCACTAGTTGTGAAGATGCACCCAAACTTGCTGATTAAGTGTTAATAGAGATGATTGAACATTTGCCCCTTGAATCTCAAGGCTCTATATTAGGCATGATGGGACGATAAATAGCACGGTTTATAATGCAGTTAAACACAACACAGCCACCTGAAACTTTAACCTTGAGTCTACTCTCAACACATTGTCTACTCTCATCCTTCAAAAGAGACTCATGTCACAGACAGGTTAGATATCTTGTCCAAGTTTGAACACCTTGGCTCACCAGACACTGAACTTGGCTCTTGGTCTTGGACTTCCCAGTTGCAAGAACCATGGGCAACAGTTTTCTGTTCCTTCTCAACTACCCCTCTAAGGGGTTTTGTTCTCACAACCTGCGTCATTCATGGGACAACTAAGCTGCCCATTGTAGATATGCTTTTGTTGTTGCTGTTTGGTTTTTTAACTGTCCCTTCGGAATGTTATCTGCGGGAGACTGGCTTATTATATGAATGAAGTTTGGGGTGGTCTAGAGCAGACTTCAGAGCGCCTTCCGAAACATGATGAGGACTGATCACATTCAGCCCTATGTGAGGTTCTAACTATAACAATTGTGATAAAGCAGGGAAGGAAGTGTCTGGTAGATGCTCCTGGGAAGAAATGGCAGTGAACAGGTTCAGATATGTCGTGGGATGTCAGCTGCACAGAAGTACATGATTACTCCAACGCTAGATTTGGAGATCCTGATGGGGATATAAATTATAACATTATCCATATGTTAGTCACTGAGTGTTTCTCAATTTTCTCCCATGGGGTGCCTGTTAATGACTTGTAATTCAGAGCGCCAGTGAGTGTGGTTTCAAAACTGCTGAGCTACTTGCATACTGGCTAGCGATGCAGCACTGGGGAGCTGTTTCTCCCCCAGCTTTGGAATCTCAGCCTCAAAGCTTGTGGAGCCCATTGCTGTTCAACTTAGCGATTCTGAGTCACAACCACAAATGATGGAGTTACTGAAATTAATTTAGATGACAGAATAAGAACATTTCATGATAGCAGGTGGACAACAATTGATATTAATGCACATATAGTAAGGAATATGCATTGTAAGCATATATTTATGTTTGCATATATGGACATTTATAAGTATGTATGTTATATTGAACTCAATCCCATAAAGCTCAATGGTAATTATTAGTTTACATCTCTTTTATAGAGAGCATATTAATTAAGTACTAAAACAACAGAAAATTCTTTACTGTATTTTCCAGTCTGTGCTAGCAGAGAAAATAAAAGAATGTATTACTTACCATCCAAAGAGAACTTGCCTTAAGTTTACTGTCTTTGACTTTGTCCGCAGAACACACGAGTGTACTAAGTGGAACACTGACAGGCTGTTGTGGGCTCTTTCTAATTTTATCCTTCATCACCCCTTTAAAGACAGGTCATAACCAGCAGAGATACCACGAGAAGGAGCTTGCAGGAAATTCAGCCAAAAATACAGAAGGCTTTCTCCTTTTCAAACACAATCCTGACCCCATTTTCAACCAAAGCAGAGGAGCAGCAATTTATTCATTTGCTTTCACACCCAGGAGGAGCATCAAGCCATCTTGGTCCTCCTGAGAAAGGTGATCACTGTCAAACTCTCCTTCATCCAGAGAGGATCCCCATCTTACCTCTGCTCCAGCAGAATTCAGGGCTGGGTTCCCCCGGCACGCCGGGACGCTCTTTCATCGGTGCTGTCTTCAGGGTGCCTCCGACAGGAAGGTCTCTTTTCTCAGCCCCTTTCTGTGCATCTTGTTTTCCTCATTCTTTTGTTGTTCCTCCTGTCAGCCTTTCCTGAAGCACGAACGGGGCCACAGTCGACGAGAGGGAGACTCATTGAACGGACAGGCAAAGCTTGACTGCCCTCTGCTCCGTGCTTACCTGTCTCACGTCCTCGGTCAGATTGTTTTAGGTTCCAAATAAGCACAAGTATAAACAAGGATATGACGTCACCGTCGGTGATTCATAAATGAAGCTGCGTATCTCTCATGGATGGGACACACAAATGTCTTGATGGCCCGTGAGCAGAACCTATAGCCTGTCTTGCTCAGCCCCATACAAAAAATGTCCTGAAGTCCTGTGAGCAGAACCTACAGCCTGCCTCGCTCAGCCCCATACAAAAATGTCTTGATGGCCTGTGAGCAGAACCTATAGTCTGCCTCGCTCAGCCCCATACAACAGGTCATTTTTCTGAAATACACTATCAATAGGTCCTCAAGCCTTTCAGGCTGTTTTACTCTCAAAAGGCTTGATGTTAGCTTCCTCTATATAGCAAGCAGATTTCTTTCCAGAGGTCCATGTGTCTTGCTCTACACCTTCCAGGTTTCTTTTTAAACATCACTTCCTTGGAATGGTCTGCGGTGCCCCCCAGGTTAAATCAGTGCCACTCTCAGGCCTTTGGTTACTTAGTTCCTTATCATGCTCTGTTTCCTTTTTTACTTATCCACAGTTACTGGATTACCTAATACGGTTCCCAGTCAGACATAACAAATGTCTATTCATCCCAGATAGGGAACCAACAACGGACCAGAGGATATCATCAGGCTCAATTTAGTGAACAAATGAGTTTATATGGGTGAGGGATGAGTTACAGGACGGGACGGGACTAAGATGAATCACCAAAGTTCACCTCTGCATGGATGACAGGTCACGAAAGATGAAACCCGGAACACAATGCACAGCCTCCAAGTAGCACAGCAAGGTGGAGCGTCCCACTTGTCCTGTTGGCTTCCATATGCTGGGCTCTGATTCTTCTAGGCCACCTGGCTTGGCACTGTTTGGTCTAGGAAGTTCAGATTGGCTCTGCTTCTTCAATGTTTCTTGGGGCAGCTGAGCTAGTGGAGCTGCTACTAGGTGGCTCTGCTTTCTAAGTGTCCCTCTGCGGTCCTTCTGCTTATATAACCCTGGGGAGGGAGGGACCTATTGAATCTGCTCAGTTACAGAAGCTTTCTGAAGCCTTTGAGTTGTTTACTTCCTGAGCTTAAGGCACTTCCCAGAAGGATGGACTATTTTACTTTCCTTTAGAACAGTGGTTCTCCAAATTCCTAATGCTATGACCCTTAATACAGTTCCTCCTTTGATGGTGACTCCCAAGTATTTCACTGCTACTTCACAACTGTAATTGTACTGCTATGAATGATCATGTAAATCTCTGGTAGGCAGGGTATCTGATACACAACTCCTGATAGGGTCACAGCCTACAGGTTGAGAACTACCGCTTAGAACATTCTGGTTTTCCTCCTTAATAAAACCCCGTGTCTTGAAGTCCCCCCAACACGAAAAGTTTTCATCTTGAAGTAAACTGCTATGTAACACTTGTTTCTTATTCTCTAACATCAGAACAGAAACCTCGGAGACACAGAGGCTGTTCTATTCTACAAACTTCTATGAGAAGAGTCTGATTTACCTCTCTCAACAGCCAGACAATCTTCAAGGAGCTGCTCAGAGAAGGTATTCAGCAATAATAAACTGTTCTCTAATACTGAAGTGATTGATCCTTGAAGTTGAAAGATTGCTTGTTTTGTTAGTCTTTATTGATTTTTAGTTAAGTATATCTTTTGAATTGAAAACATAAAATACAAAATTGTACATATTAATAGTATAATTAATATGAAATGCTATATTTTGACACATGCACACATCACACAATTTTCAAATAAGATTAAGCCCATCTATCCCAAACATTTATTATTTATGGTAAAGACATTAAAAATACTTTCTTCTACTTTTAAAGTAAAGATATGTATAACTAAACACACCACCTATAGGAGGATATTATATAATGTACCTGTTTAGTTAGGGTTTTATTACTGTTTGGATTTTTTTCCTGATGCTTAGGATTAAATCCAGGGCTTCATACATGCTAGAAAAGCTCAGAAATATATGCACAGTCCTTTTGTTGTTGTTAGCTTTCAAAGAAAGAAAATAAAAAGAAGGCTTCTTTTCTTCCCATGTCCAAAAAGTCAAGAGGCAACTGTGGTGATCTCTCAAGGAATTGTTTGAACGGTAGGAAAGCTTCAGACTATGTTGAAAAGCAAGGAGTACAAAGAGATATCATCGTCTCCCTACAAAATTTGAAAACAGCTCTACATGGAGGGAAATATGTGCTCAATTGTTCCTTGTACCATCATGGTAGTAACACAGTTTGTGGGGAGGACCAAAAATGCGAGCCTATTCCACCTTGTCTGAAGGTCAGAGAGTTTGAGTTGATTTTATTTGCTCAAAGTTGTTGACAACAACTGTGGCTACCCACCCTGACCTAGGGTGTGGTTACTTGGTGTTTTGGACATTAAGATGGCCCATAGAGGTAGATCTGCTCCACCCTGACTAAAGGTCAGAGAATTCAAGCACACTTCTGCTCCTTCTTTTGAAATAGGAGGTTTGACCTTGGGAGCGACTGCCTTCAGGATACCTGGTCTAGGGTGGGTTCACTGCCTAAACAACAGAATGCTGAATTCAAGATATAGTTGCTTGGTGTTTCAAGTGCTGCAGCAAGTAACTGTTCTGGTTGTCGATTGTATCATGGTAAAGTAGTCTTTTGCCTTCTTCCCTCTTTGTATTAGGGTATAAAAGTGTGTAAAAAATGCATGCAAACTCAGAATTCAGAATGTAGGAGAGACTGAGTGGTCCTCCCATTATTGTCCTATGTCTCTGTGTTTCTTTCTCATCTATGTTCCTCCTACCTAACTTTTCTAATCCTCACGCCCCTACTCTGGAATATATGAATCCACCATGGCTAGGACTGAGGCAGAAGTCACCACAAAAATGTGGCTCCCAACAGTTGTATATATGCTGCCATCTCAACCTTCAACACATAATCACGAGGGTGGTACTCCTTTCTCTCACTTTCAATATGGTTCATACAAGAACCTCCAAGGAATGCTGTGGGATAAAGCTCTTGTACACTATAAAGATTTGTCACTTGTATTGGTTTAATAAAACATTCACTGGCCAGTAGGCAGGGCAACCAGTCAAGGAGAATTCTGGAAAGAGGAAGGCAGAGCCCCAGTCACCAGACAGACGCAGAGGAAGCAAGGTAAGAATGCCTGACTAAGTAAGGTACCAAGCCATGTGGTTAAACATAGATAAGAATTACTAGTTAGTAATAATCCTGAACTAATAGGCCAAACAGTTTATAATTAATATAAGCCTCTGTGTGTTTCTTTGGGAATGAAGGGCTGTGGGACTAGGCGGGACAGAAATCTCCATCTGCAGATTTTATTAAGAAGACAGGCATGGCTCGATGCGGAAAATACTGAAGTAAGGGAAAACATCAAAAGATTTGTGTTTTGTAGAGTGGATATTAGAGAGGAGATGGGAGACTTAAAGAGTGTATAGAGACTCAGTGTGAATAAGGCAGGGCAAAGATAAAACAGAACGTGGAGATTTCAAAGCTAAAAAGCCCTACGTGGCAGATCAAAGTGGAGAGGTTTGAACTAGGCTACTGTTCTGAGTCTGGACTACATGTACCTGAATCTCAAAGTATTTCTAATGCCTAAGTAGTGAAACCTTACATGAATCAATTAACGCAGAACTGTGACAATCAGTATCTGTTTGCCACTAATAACTATGTGCAGCCACATGGTAGACGCTCCCACGTTGGTGTTTATAGACTCTAGTATGTGTAAACAGTGGTCATGCCTCTACTCGCCATAGTCAAACCTTAACCTTCCTCCTGTAGTCGCTTTCTGGGGTGATTAAATCACTGCCCTCATGTTTCCTGTTCCTATAATCAACTGGCTTATTTTGAAAATGGCCCCACCTTATTCCAGCAGCAGATTCATGGAGGTATTTACAATGAATATTTATTGAGTGCTAATTGGGTGCCTGACCTTGTATGAGGTACTGAAAAGGGCTCCAACTGCTGTTGATTTATGCGGCTTGGTGGTTTCTCCCGCTGTCCTACATCCCTATGGGGTAATGTGGCTCTCATCTTCCCAGTTTTCACTGAGGCACAGAAATCGAGTTTGTTAGTGACTTAGAGCGTGATAGCTCACTCTTTCTTGCCAGTGCAGTGTAGAACTCCAGCCCTACACAGTTAGCGTTGGGAATGAAGAGGGGGTATTCCATCTCATAGCCACTGGAAGCGTCCCCCCACATTCAACTGTCATGCTTATTACAGTAAGTAAAGCATCGTGGCCTTAAGAACCCTCCATAGATTTCCCATCTGTGGATTTGCAAGTGTTTTAGACAAAAGCTTATTTAAATCAGAAAATCCCAGAAGCAAAGGAGAAACAACTTTGGCTCTATCTCCCTGTCTGTGTAGATGGAGGCGTTTTACGGAAAATATATTTCATGCTTTTGCCTGATCCAGTTTCTCTAGTGTGGTTGAGAATAGACTGACCAAGGACAAGCTTAGGCAAGTACAACTTTATTTATTCACCTTGGGATAAAGATATAAACAGCCATACAGAAAAGCACCTCTTTGATCATCTCTTCCCCCTCCCATTCTGGGGAGCTTAGTGTTCTTTTCATGGCAAACAGTTTTAATATTATCAAACACATCAATAACATTCTTTAGAAAGTGGTGCTCCCCCCCAGAAGCTGCTGGACTTTGTTCCCATCCTTCATCTGAACTCAACTATTTCCCATTTGTCCAGCATAGCCTGTTGCACACATATGTCACAGTGCCTGTTGTCACGGGCTGTTTATAAAGGGGCTATTTCAAGGGCTCTCAGCTCTCTCTAGTCTCCATACCTTCTGGTTTCTCCTCTGCTCCGCTTGGAAGAGAAAAAGAAAATATTTATACAAACAAGGAAAGGCAATTGAGCCAGGCTGGTCTGATATTCTAAGAAAAAAATTTAACTACAAAATTAAATATTTAGCCTGTTCATGTTAAAGGGTTATGAAAGTCATTATCCATGTTTTACATGTTCTCCTACCGCCCTGTCAAATGAGTTGTGTTTCTCAAGATCAGCTGGAGAAGCCAGGTCTCAGGACAGAGATGGGGACCTAGTTAGCACACAAAGGAAATGAATAGAAGGTCCTTGGCCACCCTCCCATTCAAGAACATCTATGTGACAGCTCTCCAGACTCAGTCCTTACACATACAGTTCACCTAATTCCTTTAAACTAGTTTTTAGGCCATAGTGGGAATCTTCCAAGCAAATGGGAAATCTTGCTACAATGTAGTATATACAGTCCTTAAAAAAATGTTGTGAAAACTACATGAAAAACAATTGGGTTCCTAGGGTAGAAGACTGATTGGTTCTCTAAATTCTAAGCTACTTTATAACCAATGCATGAGCATGAATATCTATCTATCATCTATCTATCTATCTATCTATCTATCTATCTATCTATCT
>LOJH01002074.1:24659-45574 GCA_001685095.1 Ellobius talpinus
ATCTATCTATCTATCTATCTATCTATCTATCTATCTATCTATCTATCTAAAGGGATAACATGGGTTTCAGAAACAAGTTAGACACGCCGTACCGTGTATGACAAATGCACAGAAACAAGTGTGAACATGCTGGCAACAGAGGGAGGAAGAGGTCTGCCTCAGTGGATGCGTACTGAATCTCAGCCACAACTTGCTGAGAGCCAGAGACTCAGAAGATGGGAAATGGACCTTTCTGAAGAAGATGACCCAGACTAAGCTATCTTTTCCATTGGAGGACCTGAATATCCTTCCAGACTTGACTGCTTTGACCTCACAGACATCTTCTCATCACGCATGGATGAGCCACTCATGTTAGAAACATAATCTGTAGCTGAATAGACTCTAGGCATGTTCCATGAAGGATTGACTTCCCGGGCTAGGGTCCCTGAGCTTTAGCTTTGGCACACTGTGAAGATAAGGGAGACAGAATACAGACTTTTTTTTTAAGCATTTTTATTACACAGTAAAGAATACAACAATACCTGAATCATACTTTAAAGATTCACAGGTTGACAGACCATACATTACAGTCCAACTAAGGAAAAAATAAAAAGGATAAACAAGAAACCACAGTTCAGACATAGTAGACTTCAAAGCTCAAGAGTATGCTGACAAAAGCATGGTGCCTAGCCCCGCCCCCCAGTGTTAGTCTACCGTTAACTTGTGGTACATGTCTGAATTAAGTATTGCACAACAACTTTAATTTTTCACAATAATGTCGCAGAACCCAAAATAATTAAAATAAAATTACTTCAAATCTGCATTTCAACAGTCTCCAATTTTTTTTTCTGTCCCTTGAGGAATTCGGACAACATGGAGTCGCTTTCTTTCCCTAAGTATTCCAGACATAGGCATGCTTTGCATAAGTAAACCAGCCTTGAAATTTTTAAATCCCCAAGACATGCACCTACACATTAAAAAAAAAAGAAATTAAGAAACAAATTAAAAAGACAGGTAGCCCTGTCACACACAGTCTCATGACAGAGAAAAAGAGAAAGAGAAAAAAGAGATCAGAGATAGAGGACGCCCTGTTCCTATCAGCGACCACCATTCAATTCTATCCAATGAAGATAACTTTTTGTAATGTGTAATACCTACAAATTAATACTCTCACATAGCCTGAATATAAGTGACAAGCAAGAAAGGAAAGTAACAAAAGTCTTCTTTTCTTTCTCTTTTTTTAGGTTTATGAGGTCTGCATTGTTACCAAGAAGTGATATGGTTTGCAGCTGTATGAGCTTAACTTTTGGTATCCTGGTTCTTTTGTGCCCATTTGGTTTGACTAGACCAGTTTTTGTTAGCTACTGGTGCAATATACATGCTGTCAGAGGTAGAGTGAAACTTTTTGCCACTGAGGAGAATGTAGCAAAACAGGAGGAGAGGAAGAGGAAGAGGGGAAGGAGGAAGAGGAATTAGAGATAGAGTTCAGAGTTAGGGATTTTTTTTATTTGTTTTCACTCAGGGTGCCCTGAATTAGAAAGGAATGAGACGTACTGTACTAATCCTTATTTTACACACTAGCGTTAAGAAGAACAGTGCTCTTCCACATACATCACAGCTTCTCAAGCTCAAGACGTGTGGGTATGACATACCTCATTGGTGGGATTCTTTAACCCTTCGTAGCCTAGAACATAGAATAGCTCTAAGAAAGGACTGTCCAGTGTCACAAGCAGACTAGAAAGCATAGTGAGGTCAAAGGATTCTGGGAGCACCATGGTAAGACAGAACCCATTCAGAGCCTCCTGTGTGCTTCTCACTTCACTTTAGCAGGTGTGCTGGCAGATGGACTTCCAACATGCAGAGAGATAGATGCATTGATTTGCTCATCAGAACTTCCTGAACTAAAAGGCCATTCAAAACAAAAAAAGAACACAACACGACCTGAACAGAATTAAAACCGACTGGTATATGAAAATACAGGGGAAATGTTATAAGAAAATCTTAAATTGGCGAGACATAAAGCAAACCCATGAGGATCGCCTCTTATGCAGATAACTTAAAAGCCACCGAAAACTGTATCCAAGGGCTACATCAACCCCCCCCCNCCCACAAGCAAATGGATTGTACTCAGTTTGTAAGGAAATGCTTGGTGTGTGTATGTGGAGCGGTGTCTTCCCAGCATTGTCAACTTTGGTTGTCTACACAGCCTGCAGCTCTGCCGACTCTTAAAGCACACAACCACATCCTGGGCTATTCGGTTTCAAAACTAACACGTAGTTCTGGTCTGGACCCTGGACAACGAAGGGTTAATTGATTCACACTGAACATGGCTAACCTGCTGATCATTTGGAAAGTATTTCTGGTGCTTTTCAGAAGTCCTGGTTTTGGTCCATCAGATCAGTCTTTGGCTGACTTCCCGATACTGTATAACCTGGCACCCAGCAGGGTTAAAGCTGTCCGTCTACACCTCAGCATTTGGAGCTCTGATGATTTCATTGTTTTGTAAAATTAGAAATACTTAAACAACCTTACAGCAATATGCATGCACTGTCCTTTTTTAAAGTAGGATATCTTGTTATTTTATTTTTTTTTAAAAAGTCCCTAATATTTTTTTCATAAAAAAAGAAAAAAGGAAAGAAAAATTCCACTACTACTCTATGCTACAGCTAAAACTGGTGAAATGGCTCTAGCATATTTAAAAAGTTTTGTCTGAAAAAAAGAGCATGCCCAGGGAGTCATCGTGACAGTGCAAAATACATTTATGTACATCCCTCTTACAAAACAGCAATGTGCTAGCATTCCATGAAGCATGCTGGTTTCTGGAAAAACCCTATAAGAGAGTGAGTTAGCAGCTCCAAAAGATAGCTTCTTCTTTTCTTTTCTTTTCTTGAGGACAACCAAAAAAGGTTTTTTTTTTCCTTTTCTTTTTTTTAACTACTAGAGAAATATCACTAATACATACAGATATAAAAGCAGCATAGAAAGATACAGGTTTCTCATCAACTAGGAATAAGGAGACTAAATGTGGGCATATGGATAAACTACAACGCATCCTCACATTTGGCCAACACATTTACAAGAAGAACACCATTGGGAACCTCACAGGACAGAAGTGTTTAACACCAAGAGAACTACTAGATTTTTAATTAAAAACCAAATAGGGTGGGGTTGAAAAATTTTGGAAAGGGGGCTGGAGCTGGAGCCACCATCTTTTTTTTAAAACTAGTTTTCAATATAAAATGAATGAGCTGGAATAGACCCAATGTCTTACTCTGTGGAACCTTGCAAAAGTGAAGAAATGTTGAAGGGTTATTTAGGGCAGGCAGCTGGCTGAGTTGGAAGCTGCCAGAATGCTAATTAACTGCAGGCTGAGTCTCTTAAGAGTGTGTGTGTGTGTGTGTGTGTGTGTGTGTGTGTGTGTGTAAAGGAGCCTTTGTATTATGGCATTTTTTTTCTTGCTGCTGTGGTCATACATCCCACTGGAAATCATCTTCTTTCATTTTTCATTCTGTTGACCTGGATATTATTATTTCGCTTCAGAAACAGGAAAAAACCCGAACATCTGTGTCTCCTTCCAATCTGCTGCACATCTGCGCGTTTTGTAGCGGGTCTTCAAAGTTCAGTTAGCAACCCACAGACGCCATTCATCTTCTTGTTAAAATGTCTAGTGCTGTATCCAACGCTCGTGCCCTTGAGGGATCGCCTCTTTTTTTTTTCTTTCCATTACTGTATATAAAGAACACTGTGACTTTTAATATTAGCATTTTTGCTTTCAACAGCAATGAACAATCTCTTGGTTTGCTGCTTGGTAAAGCATTGGTTAATGAGGTCATCTAGTTTAAAATCCCAGCTACTTGGAAATAACAGGGAGGAGGTCAAATCTAGCATTTCACGTTATATTCTTTCCTTTTTTCAGTTCTCTAAAAAGATATCTTTGTTATCCACAGTAAGTCATTACGACCCGTTACTGGCCCTCTGTGTTTTACTACCGCCTCAAAGATACAGTTAGGTTCTCTCTTGCTGAAAGTACCGAAATAAGATAGATAGTTCATCTATAAACAAACAAACAGAAAAACGGCTTTGAGCATCTGAGGATGAGGAATTGCTTTCGTGTTGGTTGTATTGTCTTCCCTCTGACAGTCCGAGCTTAGGTCTAGCGAGGCGTCGTCTCTATGGTGGAGGGTGTTCCAGGGGTGGTCGACCTGGGCGTGGCTGCTGGTGGTGTGTCCATTGGGCTCCCAGTCCCACTGCTGGGTGTGACTGAGGAGCTGACTGCAGGCGTGTCTCCCTGCTGTGGGGCCTGCAGGGTCTGTCCACAGATGTGGTGGTGCTTCTCCCAGTCTTTATGCTGGCAAAAGGAGCCACAGTACCGTGCGGTGTTACAGCCGCTGCAGGTCTCGCTTGCTTTCCGGCCACAGTTCCAGCAACTCTAAAGGAGGAGGAGAGACACCAGGTGAACGTTTCATGGGTGGGAAAATCTAGTAAACCTGGGAGCTGTTGCTGTTCCCACAGCTTCAAGAACTACAGACACAAAATGGACAACTCCGAAGGCCTCAGCGCTGGTGTAACCTCCCCTGGGCTGAACTTCCAATAGCACCACAGCGCAACCCTCTCCTTCCTCTCCAGCCTGCTCCCTTCTCCTGGCCAGCTCCAGCTTCCTGAGGCCTGAAGCCCAAAGCCCGAGAGGAGGAGGAGCAGGCAGCAGTGTTGGCCAGTGCTCTGTTCCTCACCAAAAGGCCACAGCTCCAGGCAAGCCATGGGAGGGCACCAGGTCATAGAGCCTGCCCTGGCCCCTGAGGGCTGTTCTGGATGGGCTAGCTGGTTCCTTTGGCTGATGTCCTGGCCCCTGCAGGCTGCTCTGGATCCTAACCAGGGCTTTGGCTGATGGCCACTCGTCATTTTGTTCACGTTACTGCTAACTCTCCATTCTATCAGGAGAGACCCTGTCACCCTCCCGACTCAGTCTTCACGACTAGCACACAGACCACACCTCAAACTCTCCTAGTACCTCTTCACGTGTGCTGCCCTGGTCACCCATGTGGTCGCGTGTTAACCTGCACTTCCAGGCAAGGGGAAACATTCCCAGTATCTCCCCCAGAGGTATTGAATTTTCTCAATTCAGTCTTAGTTGTCTCAATTTTCTGTCGGCAATGGCTATGGCATTGATGAAAACGGCTGAGGACCCACCATTTACCAGGAAAAAAAAAAAAACCCTTTTCCTGGATTTGGCTATTTCTAGATGTAATAAATTATCCATGCTACACTAATTCTAACCTTTATTTCCCAGCCTTTGTTCTTCTTCCACCAATACTGGAATGGCTAGGGACAAATCTAGTACTCTGGGGAAAGGCTTTCTCCTTCTGGATACTAACAGGAACCACAAAGGAACTAGACGACCACAATACTGGACTTATTGAACATGAGATGAAGGACTCTGTTCCCTGTTCCATCCCAGCCTGGACGGGATATGGCAGAGCAGTAGTGGGCTCTGGAGAGTTAGCTCTTTCCACAGAATCCATTCAGTAACCCTAACAACCAAACACAAGGTTAATCTTGGAATACCACTCAGCAATCGGAAGGGAATCATTTCTGAAACCAATCTATGATAAATGCTTCTTAGCCTGACAGGGATGAGACACTCAAAAAAAACCTTGTGAAATGAACACATGAGTTAATGCCTAATTTAGTCTTGAAAAGTAAGAAATCCTGAGACTGGGTGAATAACAGTTCTACTTGGATACAGCGTTTCCCAGCTGGCAGAGCTCCCCTGTGACTCAAGGAAGTTAGAGGGAACTGTGCATCGGGAGGAGGAAACCCCAAAAAACCAGCTGCCAGCTTTAGGTGGCAAGACAGAGAAATGCAGAAATGAGGTGACCTCTGAGATTTACATGCTAAGATAAACACCTCATGAACCAGACAGAGCACAGACGTCCAAGAGATTGAAGGCCACCTGTGTGGGGCAGAGCTAAGGGAAGCAAGGGCAAAGGGGTGGGGATCAACTGTGTCAATTCTCTCAGAGATCTTCCAGCAGGAGGGACAGCACCTGAGAAAGCCATACCGTAATGTTCATCTCATGAGCAAAACATGTTTCTAGCTCCTTGGGAAGACTAATTCCACTGGGAAGTGCTCTGTCAGGTGGCCGTAGCATTACACCACTGAGTTTCCTATGCCCTGGTTCTGTTTTGCAGTGCCCGGGATGAAACCAGGGTCTTCTACACACTAACCAAGTGTTCTCCCACTCAGCTACATCCTCAGTTTTTGTCAATGGTTTTGATTAGTTTCTGGCAAATCTTCTTTTTTTTTGTTATGATATAGGGAGTCTCTGTAGCTTTGGAGCCTGTAACCTGTCCTGGAACTAGCTCTTGTAGACTAGGCTGCCCTTGAACTCACAGAGATCCGCCTGCCTCTGCCTCTTGAGTGCTGAGTTAATAAAGGCATGTGCCACCACTGCCCAGCTGCAAAACAGATTTTTAGCAATAATCTAATAATACAACCAGTTGACAGTTGTGATTACATCACAATTAAAACACATTTTAAAGTAATTACCAAGATACTGCATGGTTCCTCACTGTATTCTCTGCCTTTATGGGGCTCTCATTATGTTGGGGGTATGTCTAGAGATGGCTCATGAGCCTATTAAAAACACACAGCTGGAATGTCAGACTATTTCCCTGATAAGCAAAGCTTTATTCCACTGTGCAGAATATATAGGGATTTTCAGGAATTACATTAACTGCTAACAAGGGGATCCTGGAGACTCTCAAGGGTCAGAGGCTAAGAATTTCAAGAACTCTGGTTCCAAGCCTACAGAAAAGACCAAAGAGATTGCTCAGTGGATAAAAGTGTGCTCTGTGTAAGCCTGATGACCTGAGTTCCATCCAGGAACACATGAACAAGATAGACGTTGTGGTATGGCCAGATGCTCAAGTGCTGGCTTCCCTGGGAGGATGCATCACAGCCCCAGAAATGAGAGGGGTTCTGCTTCAATGTGGTGGAAGATGAGACCCCACTCCTGAGCGTTGTTCACTGATCTGCAGCACACACACACACACACTCACACAAACATACACACACACACACATACACACTTTGGAAAAAGTTCTGCTATGTGTCTTAAATCCTTACCCCTTCAGAAATTCCAGTACTAGGAAAAAAAAAACAAATCACAATCTATGATTTCAGACTACAAACTTAGTTGATAGGGGAATTGTTGCTAGGGAAGCAAATCTGCAATGAACAGTCAGTACCTACAACTTAATTTCTTTTTCTAGTTCAATTAAATGAAGATGAAATGTCTCAAGGGGCCAGGTGTGGTAGGTCACACCTCTTAACTCCATCACATAGGAGGCTGAGACTACTCGTGGGCTACTTTAACGGGATCTCAAAGAGCCATTCTCCAAAGAACAAAAAAAGAAAAGAAAATCTCAAAACAGGCACAAACTCTGACCATGGCCACAAGAGGAAGCCTTCCTCTCTCAAGCTTAACTCCACTGCATTACAGGGATGATTTTTCCATGAAATTGTCAATAAATGTGGGTCTGGCCCAGCTTGCGAAGCTCGAGGGGCCACGTTCTGTCCTCAGAGTGAAGTTTACTTTTGTGGGGCTTAGCTTTCAGGAGATTGCCAGCTGGGTCCTGGAACCCACTCATCAAATAAGTGATATTCCTAAATTACATCAGAAAATCCCAATTAGGGAACAGAGACCCAAATCCAAAACAACATTTTAAGGAAATTAAACATCTAATCTGAGTCAAGTGGCGTCTTTAGGAAATACCCTGGTGTGAGTCCTATCGTGTTTTGGCAGAGGCACATTTTGGCAGGCTCCAGGGTGGTAACTGCCCAGTGCTCAATGGCTCCCTCAGATTGAAATCAGATGTACGCAACATTCTCAATTTAAACTGATTAAACACACAGACTAAACCAGGTAATTACAAATGCATGTGCTGGGGAGTGGAACAAGGAGACAGAATGGGGACTTCTTTATTTTTTAAAGTGTTTGCAAAGATGGGAATAATTTTACAAATATAAAAAAAGCCATGGAACTGAGCCAAATGCAGAAACAGATGTTTTGGATAGTGGAGCTGCTGAGAGCCGAGGCCTCTTGCCATAGTCCTTCCTGGTTCTGGTCCAAGAGCTGAGAGCCCTGGGCAGTTTCCCTCCAGCTCCACTCTAAAGTCCTTTCTTCCCATTCAGAGGGGCAACAAAGAGCAGCTGAATGATCTTTAGGGATTAAAATTTAAAAAAAACTTGCATATTTTATTGCCCCTCACACTGCATTCCAATGAGTGTATAGGAAAATTTAATGCATGCTCAAGTAAAAAAATAAAAAAAGAAAGAGGGAAAGAGAGAGAAAGAAAAAAAGAAAAGAAAAAAATCTCACGTGGACACTTTTCAAAAAGCCCATCAAAAACTTTCTCTTGGATAACAGTACTCAATTTCCTGTTTGCATCCATACCTATACAACTGATGCCTGACCAGCAGTACTGACCACGAACCTCTCATCTGGAAATGGCGCGTGGTAGCTTGGATGAGAGATATTTCCTATAGCCTGGGGCATCTGAACCCTCAGCCCCCATTGGTAAAGCTGTTTGGGGAGGTTTAGGAGGTGTGGTCTTGCTGAGGAAGCATGGCATTGGGGGGGAGGGGAGGGGGGAGGAGCTTTGAATGTTTAAATCCTTAGGGAGGAGCTTTGAATGTTTAAATCCTTAGTCTACTCCCAGGTTACTTCCTCTGCTTCATGCCTGCAGTTGAGGATGTGAGCTCTCGGCTTCCTGGTCAAGAGTCATGCTTTCTGAAACCAAAAGCTAAAATAATTGCTTTTGACCATGCCAAGTTGCCCTGGGATACAGGTGAAGAATCAAGGCTGGATATAAAGTTCCCCTTTGCAGAATACATTAAACACACTGTTATATACAGATATACAGTGAGGATAGATGGAAGATTCTGGATGCCAGAACTTTATCCATTTGTCCCTCGGACAGAAGAGCTCGTTCCTTTATCTTGTTATTTAGATATACAGACAATAATCTGAGTGTCTTAGCAGCAAAATGCACCCTTCTAGTCTTCACTGTTGAAAACTTTTTCTGAGAGACAAAGGCTTTCTGCCCAATGACTGTCTTTTTCGCTAGGTCTTATCTGTAACTGGTGCTCAAGACACTGAAATAAAATCATTCTAACTACAATCCACAAAAGCAAAGGCTCCTCTACTGATTCTATAAAAACAAAACTTTACCAAGCAACACGCTGACCTGAACACACAAGGAGATCACATGTTAGACCCCACATTGCATTTGACCTTTAAAAGCCATGCTCAGGGATATTTTGCAGTCCAGGATCCCGAGGCCTTAACAGTTTCTTCACTTTTGCATTAAAAGATTTCTTCCAAGTCACAAAGAGAAGAAACTGCATAGCCAAGGTGTAAGACCTCCCTAATCCCCAGCTGACATTTAGACTGTCAATCAAACACTCTTTGCAAAATGCCCCACTCTGCCCATGTAAAACCTTTTCTTAGGTCCCACTGTGGCACCACTGGTTAGAAGAGAGTATTGTTCTTTACAGTGGATGCAGGTGGATCAGGATACATGAGCCAGCAAAGACAAGATATCATGGTAGGTAACCCAAACGACATAGGCTTCAGAGTCAGGGCAGCCTGTGTTTCATTTTCAGTGCTACTGTTGAGTGGTATTAAAGCCACAGGCAAATGGCTTTAGCTCTTGGAGCAAATACAGGAACTGCAGTGTGGCTCATAGTCCTGGCAGGGTTGAGCACAGAGCCTGAGGGTCTGCATGCACAGCAGGGGGTCACCCTACCTCTTAGCACTGGCTGCAATAAAGATGGGGGTTTAGTTCCTGTTCTGGATGCAGTGCCTCTGCACTACTAGATCTGAAAGCTTGCACATCCTCCCCATTAACTGCTTTCGTCCACAGACAATCAGAGCTACAGGGAGAGAGCCTCCTTAGTGCCTGGCAGCCTTCCCTCCATCATCCGAAAACTCTCCCTTGTTGAAATCTCCAATAATTTTGGTTTCCAAGATGCTTCTGTTTCTTCTACTGTAACCTTCTCTTTATTCCCTTGAGGTGTTTGAAAGCAGGGACTGGCATAAAGAACTGTCCTCCCCCCCCCNTTCTAGTCTCCACAGTCAGCTACAAACCAATGACTCCAACTGCTTCCAGAGCTCCCACTGCCTTCCCAGGCAATACTCCTGACTGTGGAACTTCCTGTTCCATAGGAAGCCTACTTGCCTCACAAACTGAGAGCTGAGTCCAGTGTCACCCACCAGAGCCACTGGTAGCCTGTTATCCTAAAACTGGGGTATTTTATCCGAACTCCTCTCTCTTCAGCTGCTGTAACTGCTCCAGCCAAACACCACAGGCCCTGTTTTTGGTGTCCCTCTCTCTGCTTCTTTCCTGTATCATGGCTAATATTAACATTCCTTCTCTTTCTGGTTAGAGTCATTTCTTAACAGCTGCCCTCCCTTCTCCCCTCTCCCTCCCTCCTTTCTCCTCAGCTGTGGTGGTTTAAGTGAGAATGGCCCCATAGAGTAAGGACTTACTCTCTAGAACAGTGAGCCCCTACTAAACGCTTTCTTCTTCTATAGGTTGCTTTGGCCATGGTGTATTGTCACAGCAAGATAAAAGTGGTTGACCACAAGCCTAATGGCCTGAATTCATCATGACCCACATGGCAGACTGAGAGATCTGACTCCTGAAAGTTATTCTCTGACATCTTGCATGACATGGCACACACACAGCAAGGAGATGTAAAAATTAGGAGATAAAGGATAGGAAAGTAATATATTACCTAGGTTCTTCCAAGTCCAGTGTCATTCTGAGAGTTATGTCATCATTAGTTTACACATCTAAAGTTAAATAAATGTGTAGCAATAATTGAAAAGTACTACTGCATAATTGGTCCATGGGGGAAGAATCCCACTATTGCTATGTGGCTGTTAGGAAGGTGGTCTGAGAGCCAGGCAAACTGGGCCAGGAACCGGCTTACAGGTTCCATCTGAGTCAGAGAAGAAGTGTCCTACATCTTCTAAGTCTCGGCTTTCTTATCAGCAGAAGAAAGATAACAACACTGTCCCCTCTGTTGCAGCTGATGTGAGCAGTGAGCAAACGTACAGAGCGTATCCAGAGCCAATAACTCTTCAGGGAGAGGGAAGACCTCATAAAGTCCTCCTCAATCCACAACTGGCTCAACAGCCCAGACTGTCTGGATTAAAATCAGTGGGTCCCAAAGCAAAACTAAAAGGCGTGAGTGGGAGAAAGGTACATGGAGGGAAGAGACAGGGCGAGCAGGCCAACAGCCCAGGCCTCCCAAGTCTGAAACCCAGGTTTCTCTTAAAGACCATACAGAGCAGACACATGCAATAATAACTGATTCATCTAATTTATCTACATGTGTGTTTATGTATTTGGGCTATGTACATTGTATGTATGATTTAGGGAAAAAATGAGTAGGTGTCTATAATAGGAAGTATATAAAATAAGAGAGGTGGGGTAGGTAATGTACTCATCAGAAAACACACTGTGAAGCATGGTCGTGGGAAACAGACAAACTACTGCCATGGATTTCAGCTGTTAAAGACTATAAAATAAAATGATGTAAACAATAAATCTTTTTGTGGGAGGAGCAGGGTCTTACTATGAATCCCTGGCTGGTAAGGAACTCACTAAGTAAACCAGGCTGAGCTCAAATTCACAAATATCTGCCTATCTCTGTCTCCCAAGGGCTGAGAGGAAAGGCATGTGACACCATACCTGGCATAAAAAACATCTCAAACAACCAATGAGACAAACAAGGGACAACCTACCCAGAAAGAGAGTCTGGTAAGAGCACAGGGAATCACCCCAGAGCTAGCAATGGGGTTGGGCCAGCTTAAGACTTCTGGGATCAATCTAAAAGCCATAGATGCAGGGGGTTGGGTATAGGGGCTAGGGGAGGACACATGGATCTCCCTAGGAGGGGTAAATAGAATATTTTATGAGTGGATTGGGGGTGGGGTCAGTAGAGTGGGGACAGGAATGGGAATAACAGGTGGGGAGGGGAGGGAAGATGGGGTTGAGGGAGGGAATGCCATGGGGGATAACTGGAAGTAAGGGACATTTGAGGAAGCCTAGCACAGTGGAAACCTCCTAAAATATATGAAGGTGTTCCTAACAAGGTCTCCTAATAATGGCGGATATGGAGTCCTCATTCTTCTCACCAAATGAGACTTCCAGTATAGGGACTGAGTTATAATCAACTGAGTTGTTGGCCATGGAGGTCCCAAGGAAACCCTCAAACAACCCAGGCTATTAAGACAATATGTGGCTCTCTGCAAACTAACAGCGGGGCCCCATGGCCAAGGCCAGCAGCCACACAACCCATTGAACACGGAGAAGTAGAGCTGGTGCCTACATGGGGCCTTCAACTCTATGTGCTAGCGTCTTTGGTACAGGAAGTCACTCTGCAGGCTACCAAAAGGTAAATGTAAACACCAACCCAGCCACAAAACTGTTGACCTACAATCTGTCCTGCCTAAGAGATATGCTGCGGAAACAGTGGCACAGAATTTATGGGAATAGCCAGCCAGTGTCTGATCTGACTCCACGAAATGGAACCCATACACAACACTGCTTGGGTGACCAAGAACCTGAGACTAGACAGCCCAGAGACCTATGGTAAAACAAATACTACTAGTCTTAAAAATTAAACAAAAAATATATTCATAGATCAGTGCCTTATTTGGTGATCATCAAAGAGGCTTCTTCCTGCAGCAGATGGGAACAGATGGAGGGATCCACAGCCAGACACTAGAGAGAGAAAGTCCTCAGAATACACAGCTCTACATGAAATATCTGCATCAAATTCCTCCCCGCAGAGTTCAGGGAACCCCACGGAAGTGGAGGCAGAAAGAGTGCAAGAGTGAGATGGGATGGAGGACACCAGGAGAGCAAAATCCTCTGAATCAACTCAGCAAGGTGTATATGAACTCACAGAGACTGAAGCAGAAAGCACAGGGCCAACATGGGTCTGGACCAGGTCCCCTGTATATATAGCATAGCTTTCAGTTTAGTGTTTTTATGGGACTCCTGAGTGTGTGAACAAGTGGATCTCTGATTCTTGTGCCTGCTCTTGGGGCTCTTTTCCTTCTGTTGGTTGCCTTGTCCAGCATGGAACTGACAATTTTTGCTTTATTTGCTTTATATTTTATTTTGTCATTTTTTAAAAGACTTTTGGGTTCTACTCTTAGGTTCTTCTAGTTACAAGAACAGTTGATTATGCAGTCAGGTTAGCATGGTGTTAAAGTGTGGCTGCAATGTAATTTGCCATCCTAACAAGTACATTTGAGAGTAGTGTGGGGTGCTCTAAAGTACCTGAGCATGGCAGCTCCATACTATGCATCCATATACTCACCCAACACCCTATTCAACAGTGGAGAATCCTAATTTTAACACTGGACAAAGTGAACTTCATAAGCCTCTATTCTATTTATTATTTCCAGTGTAAAGACTTGTCTGTCCAGCTAGACTTAATAATTCACTTGAGCTTTTAAAATGTTTTAAATAGTATTGTTTATATGCACAGTACAAAATACCCAAGCATAGGCTACCTGTTCTATTGTTTCCCTGAACACCATGGATAGATCAAATCTAGTACATATTTTTGTTTTGTCTTGTTTCTCTTTGTTGTTATTGTTTTTCAAACATAGCATCATATAGCTAATGCTGGCTCCAAACTTACTACTTAGTGAAGGATGACCTTGAACTTCCTGCCTCTAATTCTAAAGTGCTGAGATTACTCCAAGCATCATCAATCCGGGTTTGATGAGTTGCTAAAGATCAAACTCAGTGCTCTGTGTCCCATGGGTAAGAGCTCTATCCACTCAGCTACTTGCCCAGTCCTTCAGCAAGTTTTTAAATGTGGTTCATATCTGGTCTTCTGATGTATGAAGAGGACCCCATGTGAAAATTCATCTCCTGAGTTTCAGCCAGCATATCTACAATTACCCCTCACCCCCAACCCCCACCACCACTACAACCATCTTCTTCATCTTGACCCCAAACAGAGATAGCCCCTCCTTTTAGTTTCCAGGAATCTCTTGCCTCATCTCAGCCTGAGTGTCCCCTCTAAGAACTCACCAGCCATGTCATCTTCTATAAACTGCCCCCCCACCTTGCTGTTTCTTCCCTACAGGGACATTACTATGTCCCAAGGAAAGGGCAGCAGCCACAACGGTCAGTCTACCCAATTCCTGATTATCCTTCCACACCAGAAACCTTCACCTTCGAGGTTCACCATGACTCCAATAATTCAATTATTTAGCTCTCTTGGTAAATTGCAGTCAACGTGAGAAAACTGTGGGATTCTCAGGGCCAGCACTATCCCTAATACATAAAAAAGCTCAATAATTCAATATAAGAATAAATAAATAAGACAGTGGTGGTGCACACTTTTAATCCCAGCACTTCAGAGGCAGAGGCAGGGGGATTTCTGTGAGTTCGAGGCCAGTCTATAAGAGCTAGTTCCAGGACAGCCAGAGTTGTTACACAGAGAAACCCTGTCTCAAAAAACAAAAACAAATAAACAACAAAAGAATAAATAAATAAATGGGGAGAATTAAGGTGTACATGTGTACGTGCGTGTGTGCTACTTCCTTTCAGAGTCAAACAAAGAAGGTCTATTAATTTGTGAATTTTAAAAAGATCAACAACTGTTAAACTTAATGATAATGTATATATTTTTTCAATCAGCTTCTACCATTACCAGACTTCTTATTTTTATTTTTAAAACATCATAAATTGTCTAAAACTCAATGTTACTTGTTACCTTATTTGCAGTCAAATGGTTAATGTTCAAGAAAATTCAAAGCATCAGAAATAGGTGAGAATTATGAGTTGTAAGGAATCTGTGTGTGTGAGGTAGGCTGGACCTCACATTTCCAGCAGATTTCCTACCTAATGGGCCAATCAACATGAGAGCTAGACTGGGCGTGTCCTAGTCTGAGGAAACCAGAGCCCTCTAGGTTGTGGGGAGGAGTCCTGGGAAGGACGCGACCTGAACTTCGAGGTCCATTTAACACACTGGGTTTATAATGCCAAGACCACTGTCACCATCATGTTTTTTCCACATGGTTTTATAGGAAAGACACAACATGTAGAGAAGCTGAAGGAATCTCACACGCGACTGCCTGACTGGAACCATATGAACTCATTTCCTTCCTCGGCATTTAGAAGTCAGCCCTCGATAAACACTCTAAATAGGCACATCAGGCCTAAAATGCTCGTGTGAAAATAAAAACGCATACAGGATGGTAAGTGTTCCTCATGACATCACCAACTTGTACAAATGCTCTTCAGTAGACATTCATAAACTTTCAAGAAAAAAACAACACAGAAACAAAACAAAGTCCTTATTATTCTTAATAGCGTGATGCCAGGAAAGCTGAATTTCTGTCTAGTTTAATACAACAATGGAAAAGTCAGCCTATAAAGGAAGATAAACTTCCCTCTGTCCCTCTCTTCCTGAGAAACTTCCAAATGTTGGAAATCAATTCCTTTTGTCCCCCTGTTACTCATCTGCTACACATTAAATAAAAACTCTGGGCACTGAGTGATTCCCGCAGGTTCTTTCATCTGTAGAAAAGCCTGTTACAAATTAAATCCTTACCCTCCCTCCCAAAGTATAGACACGTATTGTCGTGGGGCATTGATTTATCAGCCCGTGCCTTCGCTAGCTCAGCTTTGTGAGTCAAGCTAATGGCAGCCTTTTATCTGGAGTTATTTCGGAGTTGAAGATTGTGTGCTATATTAATTAACGTGGAACAATTCTATGCTGTTGAGATTCTATGGGCTATATGTTTTAAAGCATTCTGCCACATTTTAGCTATTTACTTGGATCATTAGGCCCTGACTGAGGGCATGTGTGTGGATGTGTAGAAGTCACTATACTGGAATAACACTCAATAACATGACTCAGACAGCGATGTCATGTTAGGACTGCACAATGGTTAATGATAGATAACATGAAAGCAAGGATCATACATAAGATCTTTTAGAAATATTTAAATCATGCACACATTACTTTAGCATTGGACCTTAGGATTCATTATCAAAGTAATTTTAAATACAACTTTGGAGAACATACGTGTTTCACATTAGGGGCTGGGAAGACAGCTCAGTTGGTAAAGCACTTTCCCCACAAGTAAGGACCTGAGCATGAACCCCCAGAACCCACGTAAACCCTGTCCAGGGCACTGCACACACTTATCTCACTGTGCAGATAGGGTATGGCAGTGGGAGACTCCCCCCAACAAGTTCATGAACTGAAATCTGTGCAGATGTGAATAAGAGACTCTGCGTAAAACAAGGTAACAGGCAGAAACTAGCAGCTCAAGTTATTTTCTGACTGGAGTATGTTTACCATGGTGTACACACACACACACACACACACACACACACACACACTCACACACTCACAGTTACACACACATCAAATACACAAATCAAAAGAAAACTTCCTCGGTATTTCATTTACCAAATACATCACAACACCTTGGTCTGAGAACTTTTCTTCCTAGGTCAGCCCATCAATGCCTGGATTTTCCCACACTGTTCTAAGTTTTTCCCAGTGATCCATCCAATCCTTGGTAGGAACGCCCCCCCAAAGGCCTTACCTCGCTGGAGTCTTCCTGCTGGTTGATGACCGCCAGAGCGTCCTCCGCTGCCTGCCGCTTGGCCTCAGCCACCGTACGTTCCATCTTGGCTCTCTCTGTGGTAATCATGTCGTGGGCTTTCCTCTCCGCCTCAGACACAGCCTTCTGCAGCTCCGTCATTGCCTGTCGCTTCACCTCGTTCACAGCCTCCTCTGTGATGTAAGGCCAGACCAGAGGACAGAACATCCCTGGGTTAGCTCAGCATTAGAGACACCCATCCCTTCTTAACAGAATTTCACAGAACAGACCTAGCTCTCATCCAAATGTCGGGACAGTTCTGCCTGTCTAAATATCAATCTAAACATTTAAACTCATTTAGAAAATCAAAAGTGAGAATTTTTCTCTGGCATGGCCTTCTTGGGAATATTTTTAATGTATACACCTTTCCTTAACTTTACTCCCACCATAGTGCTTCCAGAGATGATTCTAGAGCCTGTAGAGGGGCAAGAATGTCCACACGGAAGTTGTAAAAATTAGTCAGACTACACAAGGAACCAGTTTTCTAGACTGACATCATGGTGAATGCCTGTAATCACAATATTCAGAACTTCAAGACCAGCCTGGGCTACAGAGTAGGGTCCAGCCTGGGCTACAGAGTAGGGTCATTTAAATAAAAGAAACAATGAAATGGGGTGGCACAGTTTTCCTTTTCTTATTAGTTCTTGAATAATATAGATATGTAAATGATCCAGATTTTTACAAAGAACCTTGTCATTTCTAAGTTTTAGGCTGCTCTTTGTCTACTTCAAATATATACAGTAGTTTGGGACAACCAACTGTTGCACTAGACAAACAAAACCGAGTCACACCACAAGCCACACAGCCGGGCCTGACAGCAAACCTACAAGGTGTCCAATTATCTCTTCAGTTTGGCTGTAGTCAAGATGCAAAGAGTCAACCACTGTAAGGCAGAAGATTGACACCTAAAACAAGTACTTCCCACTTTTAAAACATTAACTGTACTAATTAACAAGGGAAAAATACCCTCCTCCTGAATTAGTTTATCTAATTTTCATCTTTATTCAAAGTAAAATGACAATGATTAATTGAAAATTTAATAAGCAGTAATTATTAACTTGGCAAACCTACTACCAATTAACACTCTATTAAAACTAATTATGACATGTTTCATTCAAGTGTTTGCACTTAATTGTTTCACCCACTTAAAAAGCACCTTAATTAAATGTTCTGTTTAATTAAAAATATACATTCCTAATAAAAATGTTTTTACTGTAGATGGGACTATAGGAGCTGCAAGTCCTCTCAGGGTTCTTCAAGCCTTGCAGTTGGTTCTACAGCGCGACCTACAGGCCATCAGAAGGCCCCTCCCGCCAGCCTTCTTCCATCTCAGCCACTCAGGGCCATCCTTCCTAAAGGACTTTCCTTGAATTACTGTCTGGCTAAGTTTCATACACTCTACTCAAAAAGAAAGATCCAGATAGAAAATATTAACTAAGCCATGCTAATGCTCTGTTAGCACCTGTAAGGTAAGCCCTGGAAATCTGGATAGAATCAGAGCATTGTACACAGCTCATGGCCCCTTCTTTACCAAGAGGCAAAAGCTGCGGTAAGCCTTGAAAATCTGGATAGAATCAGAGCACTGTACACAGCTCATGGCCCCTTCTTTACCAAGAGGCAAAAGCTGCCTTGATTAGCCTATCATAACTGACTCAGGGCTCCTGGGAAGTGCTGCCCTTCGAACTATACAGCCAGGGTGTAATTTTGTTTGAATATTCAAGGTGAATTAAAATTCTATCTAAGTTGTAATACAGGACAATAATTTTTGCTTAGGATCAAAGCTGTAGCTTGACTAATTGTATATGCAAATAAGGCAATTTATATTTAAATTATGCATTCCTATTCTAATCCCACAGGCATGTACAGATCAGCAAAGAGAATTGGTAGGACATTTGCAAGGTGCTTGAATATTTATTACCAACTGCAAGCATTCTCTGATCCTTTGAAAAGAAATATACTGAAGAAAAACATTCACTCACAATTTTGAAACTACTTTTATGTTTGATTCTTTCCCCTCCACTTTTATAAGGATCCTGTGTAACTTTTGAGTTCATTTGTTATCTTTGCTCTTGCATTGAAAAATACGACTTTTAGAGAAAGTGGATGTGGCCTTCAATATTTGTTAGGATTTGTAATTTTTATTCAAAAAATATGAATTAAATGTCAAGCTATCATTGGAGTAATATACAGAATTTACATAGGGTCTCCCCCTCGTGTGTGTGTGTGTGTGTGTGTGTGCGTGTGTGTGTATCCATAGGAAAAGGCAAAAGTGGGAGAGGGAGAATGAAGACAATATACACAAATGACACAAAATGAGGAGTGGATAAAAGCAGGAAGAAATTGTGATTACTTTTTTTGGAAATATTTTATGAAAATTTAAAATCATTTCAAACTAAAATGACATAAAAACTGGAAAAGATTTAAAAGTATTTGCTTTTATAATTACAGTGTCCTGTGGGGACAATGCATTGATAGTACCACACAGAAGCTTGAGAGGACTGTTCACACATTGCTAACTCTGCTTAAGTTAGCTTTGGTCATGAAAATAATACATAGTACTTCTGTGGCAAAGTCACACAAGTTGCTCTTAAAAAACAGGTAGGCAGGTTTGTTTATTGGTTTAGGGCTTTTGCTGTTGTATGTTTCTTCGTTTGGTTTGGTCTTGTGAGACAGGGTCTCATCCTGTAGCATATGGTGGCTCGGTCTTGCATCTCCCTGACAGTTTTCCAATCACTGGGATTACAGGTGTGAACTATTATGCCTGGGTCTGGCTTTTGTTCCTCTGCTGACAGAGGTACATTTTAGAATCCTTCCACAGTATAAGAAGCTGAGCATAGATGGCCCGTTTTACCTTTGGTGTTCTCGGATATTGGACAGTTTGACACACACTGGCAACTCTGAATCCTTGACCTGCACTGGGAACTCTAGACCTGCTTTCGAGGAAGTCTGTCCAGGAAAATATTACAAGCACTTCCTGGAACTGTCTAGATAAAGCTGCCATCCACACCTTAAGTTTTAACATCCATAGATAGAAAGTTAGTCTGCACTGTTCTGGCGTGGTGGGTGGCGCCAAAATGAGAAGAGGAAGGGCATCTGCACCACAACGGAACAATATCTTAGAACGAAGACAGAGTAGAGATGAACGATTCATGGAGAAATAATCCACACTCTCCCAGCAAAGTTTGCTCCCTCTTGTGCAGTGCACGGGCGTAACGGAAACAACACCTTTTTCTCCACTTCTCTGCCCCATGAACCTAAACTACATCAAGACTGGGTGCCGAGAGACACAAAAGTGACTGAAGAAACAGTAATGATGGACTCAGTAGACTCCCACATATCAAGTAAGAAAACCGAAGGAGAAGAGCACAGCTTTGATGAACTGCAAAATGCAAACCGCACTTCTGAAACGGGCGGCAACTGCTTGCTCATGGGAGGCCTCCCTCTACACCTTGCTATTCATGCTGGTGTTCTAAAAAAGGTGATGGATTCAGGAAAAATCTGCTCCTGCTTGTCAGCAGCCTAACGAAAACAAGCAGACAGCGCAGAAGAAATCTGGATTACACAAGCCCTCACAGTCAATTTCTGTAGGAACTATCAAGAATTTAACCCAAATACAGGTAACTAAGAGGAACAGAGAAAGACATTTTTCATCCTTTTCTTGTCCATAATGACAATTCTCTGTACCTCTTATTGGAATAGCAGGCCTTGGAAGCTTAAAGGGGGTTTAAAACTGAAAAAGAAAAGAATGAGAAGACGCAGCAGCTTCTTGGGGTTGGACGGCACTTCGGTTAGTAACAATTTAGGAGAATCCTGAGACCATTAGCACAACTGGGTCCAAGCTAGGAAGAAGGAAAGCTGCACTCGCAATTCACCTGCTTTGTAGACAGGACCTGGGGAGAGCCTCCTAGCTCTTCATCTCAGCTATGAAACTTAAAATTCTATCAGATTTGGGAAAGTTGCTATCACTCTTAGACAGATATAACATGTGGCTAACGTACACGTGACCACATATTCAGCAAGTGGTAAAGGATTCCAAATAACTGAATTCAGTCAAAACCTAAACAGAAATCTTCTGCAGAAAAACAGGAATAAGAACAACAGAGACCCTCTGAGACTCAGCAGGGCCAGTTCTGCGCCCCTGTGATGGGTGGCTGGAACTGGCCATGGTCCTTAATTAAGGGACCCATTTTAGGGTTGGCAAGAGTCTTGACTCTAGAGG
>LOJH01002075.1:0-14213 GCA_001685095.1 Ellobius talpinus
ATTAACCAATGAAAGTAACACATAGACAGATGACCCTCCTCCATCACCCTTCCAACTCCAAACATTGCAGCCAGGACTGGAAATGGGCAGGTTAATATTTCACAAGAAAGCGTTGGTATTCAGGAGCCTCATGCTGCTGAGAAGTAGGTCCCGATCTCTCTGGGATTACAAGTTGTCTCTGTCAAGATAAGAAGGGAACAGCCAGACTTCACCCTGGGGCCAGAAGGAGTCACAGCCAGGATCTTGGGTCACAGAGGTCTTCCAGAGTGACTAAAGCAAGCTTGCTGGCTTAGGTTTCTTTCAAACCCTGCTCCTTTGCTGCACATTGTTTTAATTGTTGCTAAGCAACTCCCCTCCTTTTGGCAAGGCATCCAAGGAATGAACCCATATCTTATTTAGTTTTAAATACCTACATGTAAAGGGGAGGGCTGAACTTAAATTTTGTTTGTTCTTCTGATTCTGATCCATAATAGGAATACAGAATTTATTTTTTGCCTGTCTTATTAAGTAGTGGAGAAATATCAGTCTATTTAAGGGACATGCCAGATACATGCCACAGAGCATATTGACGATATCACACATGCTTGAAGCTGCCTTGTAGGAGAGGCTCTTGCAACTTGTTCTTTATTCACAAAGTCAATTCAAATTTAATAAAAAGATTAGTAGGTTTTTGTAATCTTCATTTCAGATTTGCTAGGTTATCTCAATCTTGTACCAACAGATTCCATTTAAAGGGAACAAAGCTGTAATTTAAATCAATTCCCTGGGCAACCTAGAATGCTTCTAGGGTGTTACACAATCAGTGGGGCTGGTTCCTGTAGCTTGATTGTTGCAGGAGTCCCACACACTCCTGCGAGCAGCTCCCTATGTTTCTTCCCACTTTCTGGAAAATATGAGATGTATGTCTGAGGTCCCTCGCATAATGAGTGTGCATGGGTATTCTCATGCTTTGAGTCCATTCATTCTTGAATATTTGAGTCACCTACTGGAAAACAGGACAACATTGTCATATTCAGTTACCCTAATAGTTAATTCTTTGCTAATGGAGAATGATTTTCAACTGTGTATACTGAAAATGTTCCTAGCAAAATAAATATGATTACTATGTCATCTAATTCAATCTCACTGACGCGATGTGACTTCCTTCACTCAAGAACAAATGGATTTTGAAATCCCAGCCAGTGTAATTGGGTCAAATTGTCATATCATTATATGGTTCTTCTGACAGCAGTATATAGTGGTTGATTAAGGACTTTCATTTTGGCAGAGGGTTTTTATAATCCTGTCTTGAGGGCATCAGTGAAGATGAACACTAGGTGAATCACTTGAGCTTATGATAACCTCGTTTGACAAGCGAGGAAGTTAGAGCTGTGTAGCTAGTCTGCTGGGGCAGAGAATGATGCTGTGTCAAAACTGGAGTCAGACTGTGCCTGGAGTTTCCTTTTTCTCTTTGGGATCATGGATTAAAGACAGACAGACAGACAGACAGACAGACAGACAGACAGACAGACAGACACCCCTATTGTCCTATCTTCTTTTGTGAGTAATCTGCCATCAATATATACAAATAAATGATTCTGAGTGCTTTGCACAGTCTTTAAATTAGTTAAATCAGTTTATTTAATTTGTACAGTTTCCTTTATATACATCAGTTTATTTGGTCTTAGAACAATTCTAAAAGGGGGTGCTCTTTTATAGATGGGGAACTGACATACAGGATGTGGGATGTTTGGTCCAAGATGATATAGCTAGAAATGACAGAACCAGAAGGGAGAACCAGAAATTGGCTCCAACACAACTTTTGCCTTTTTTTTGTCCTAGTGAAAATCATCCCATTTCTCAGTTGCCTCTGCTGTGAGCTCTCCAACTATGTCATTCTGAGCTCCATCTACAGACTAGAGATACGTTCTTTCTGTAACTCTGACCTTCCAGTGTAGTGTTTATTACAGCTGTCTTCTCCTTTTGTCTTCCCCCTAGACTTTGGGGCATGTGGAGTACCACACATGGCCTTGCCTGTCAATGCTTATAATGTTGATTCTTAGTAAAAGTCAGTTGAAGAGGAGTCAGTGTTTTTCCTGGTTTGACATTTCGTGGTTCTCAGCCCAACTGTGTTTTCATTGATGACATTTCAAGTCAACTGGCCTCCGATCTTTTTAGTATGCCATCTCATGCCATAATCTCTTTCCAAAAGATGTGAATCTGGTAGTTCTATAAAGGCTTGTCTTCTCCCTAGAAAGTGGGCTGCAGTTGGGCTCATTTTTTTGGCTACATGTTGGATCTTGATTGGCTCCCAAAGACTCACAGTATAAAGACTTGGGCAAGGATGTGGTGGTACCTTAAAAAGGTTGGCCTAGTGAGGAGACTTTAGGCCTTTTGCAGGGTTTGGGTTGGGGTAGGAGATGTCCTGGACTTCTCTCCTTTGTTTCTTACTGAGTTGACTGTTCCACCACATGCTCTCACTGTATTGTGCTGCTTTGCTGTGGGGACAACCAGTCACTAGCTCCAAAACGGTTTGCCCAACAAACCTTTCTCTATAGATCGATCATCTTAGGTGTTTGTGATCAGGAGAGAAAACTGATCCATCTTCAGAGGTTATTTTTGTTTTGTTTTGGTTTTTTTTAACATACTGAATTTTTATTGCCCCTGTGAAGTTTACAATTTCAAGATTCCTTGACTGCCTTGTGTCTGGCCTTCTGGCAGGGCCCTATGTTCCTTGAGGAGTAATGGCTAAAGGAACCCCATGATGCAGGTGTTGTTATTGTCTCCATTTGACAGTTGGGTGCCTTGACTCTAGAGAGTGTGGGGAGCCAGACTGGATGTGGATTTGAGCCCACATCTGGAGAACTGCAGAATGTCTGAATTGGTAGAGTTGTGCTGCTCAGAAGCCGTCTGGGGCCTTTTGCTACAAACCAAATCAAACAGGCATGTTGTCCAGTAGAAATAGAGCTAACACAGGGTCAGCAGGTCAGCAAGAGGCAAGGTCTCAACTCAAGAGTGCGAGACCACATTGTAGACAAGCTGTAGTAGCACTTCTCATCACTGTGTGAGCGCACACCCCTCCCTTGTTTGGCCACTCCCACCTTTGCATTCTTTATGCCTAGGTGTAGGGACTGGTTTATCACTGTCATTACCACCAGAGGAGTCAGTGTAGGGCTGAGGAGCTGCTTAGTGACTTCCTAACTCTGCTTTTGATAGACAGACTGTGTCCTAGGGAAAGAAGATCTGAGGTGAGACTTTGAGGCATTGTGTTTTTTAACAGACCCTCTGGCTCCTGCAGGGTTCCTACAGAGACAATGATTTGTGCCTCTTCCTAGTCGGATCTGTGGGACTTGGCTAAGAGTGAGCAGAGTGCTTTAGCTGTAAAGAGCTTGGTCCTGACTGTAAGTCTGGATTGGTTACTCCTGAAGACTTCCGTACCTAGGTGTTTCTGGTCAATTGGGACTGAGCATCTATTGTGGGCTCAGAGATAGAATTTCTGCTCTAGGACAGAGGTTAGGTAGATGCTCTCCTTTGACAGTGTCTGTTTTTGCACCAAAGGACCCAGCTGTTCTTCTGCTCGGCTTCCTGTGGAAGCCCTATGGTTGGGCCATGGATCAGCAAACAGCTGGAGAGAGTGCAGATCCAGCAGTCATGTTGAGAGGTTCTTGGGAAACCAAATGGGTTCAGTCTAGTTGGCGGAGAAGGTTGCAAAGTGGTGGAGAGATGGAATGACTGAATATGTGTAAAGATCAACAAATGGCAAAAACAAAAGCCTGCCAAGTTAAGGTCCTGCTGCAAGTGCTTGCAGCAAGCAAGGAAGTGGCTGTGGAGAGTCAGTGGAGGGGAGTGGCTGGAGCCTGGCTGAGGGGTCAGATGTGGATCCAAGCCTTTTCCTTGCCTTTTACTAGCTAGGTGGCTGTGGACAGGTCTAGTAAACCTCCCAAGCCTCATTTCCTCCACCTGCTGACAAGGATGATTCATAAAATAGTACAGACATGGTGATACTGTCTCAGGATGACCCAGTGCACATGAACCACTGCCAGCATGTATGACAAAGCCTAAGTGCCCAATACCTAAAAGCCATAGCGACTGAATATGTCATAAGCAGCTTTTAGGACATCTCTCAGAAAGACCCAGTATGGCTCTCCCTCTTGCCATATTCTATAACACTGATCTGTTTGTACTTAAAAACTACATTCATGTATCCATAGGCAGACCAACCTTAACCTCTCAGGTTTGTAGGTTTTACTGGCTGTGGCAGCCATTGGGAGGATATTCCTGACACTGGCCTTTGGAAAGGAAGTCCTCAGGTGTTTTCCTTCACAAGTCTTGACCAGCCTCAGTAACTGATAGGCCCTTTGCTTGTAATGGTAATCCTGCCTTCTGTATACCATTACAAGTTTAGCGGAGAGATGACAAAGTTGTTTTTCTCTTATCTGAGCAGCAGTCCTGCTGAGATTGTTGTCGCAAGGAAGATAAAGCCAGTCTGGTCTTTCTCCAAAGCCACCTCTTTGTCTTACCCCCAGGGGGTGCAAGTTTGGTGAGGTATAGACCATTTGGCTTGTGCTAGGAATGGCAATCACACTTCTAAAGGGGATGCTGATAGATTACTTCTATAGCATTGACCAAAGTTGACCACTCTCACTCAGGTGTGCAAACATGAGGCCAAAATTACACTCCTCTCAATAGTATTGGTTTGGCAGTAGTATAAGGAGAGCATCCATAGGTGTGGAGAACTAGACGCAACTCTTCAAAGAGCCATTCTTTTCTCCTCGTTTGGCCAATAGTTGCAGAGCAGTATGAAAAAAAATTAATCTGCGTAGTTGCAATATTTAAGAAGATAAGTTCAGGATTATCCCTTTTACTAAAATGTAAAAGTGTATGCCCCCACCCTGGTCTGGTATTTTTCCAGGTACATTTATGTTCCAATTTGGGTGCCTCTGAAATGTCTCAGTGTTTTATGCTGCTAAAATTATATGCCTCTAAAAATGTACTAGTGATGACACTTAGATATAAGCTCACTTGGACTCACGCAGCAAATTGCTGCAACTGAGGTCTCTTCCCACTCCTCAGCCATCCCACAAATGTGGTACTCGAGGCAAAGGGGAGAAACAGTAATCCAGTACAGGTTCAGCCATCAAGCGGAAGACTGTCTTGAGAATTTTGTTTTAGTCTTGTCGGCAAAAAGTACCGGGGTGACGTTGCCATAGTTTCAGTGAAAAATTTGACCTTCGCTATAATAACATACAGTTAGAGAGAAACAACTAACTGGTTTTCTAAAATTAGTATTCTCTAGTACATAAAGCAGTCAGAACAGAGTATTTAATTAAATATTATCCAGGGCTATAAAAGCCCAAAGGAATGCAGTCCTCTGACCTGAGCAGAGGAGGAAGGAAACCCATAATCCGTCTTGATTGGTCTTTTGCAAACTAGGAGAATTTGAGTGTTTTTTTTTTCCTGTTGTTATTGTTTGTTTGTTTTGTTTTAATATTAGGATTGATTTTATTTCCAGAACTGTCAGGAATGAGGTTATACAGCTTTTTGAGAGAGCAAAACATCACATCCCACGTTATTACATAATTACAAGGCATGAAAGTGATGCCGAGCTGGGGGCTGACATGGTCACGCATTGAGGTCTGGTTACTGGGTGTGAAGGGCAGTATTTCCTGAGTGAAATCTTGGTGTTTTTGAGCAGTTCCAACTTGTTTCTAGACTCCTACTACTTTGAATGCTTAACATGTCATTAAATGGAGCCAACATCTCCTTGTTTAAATCCAGCTGTGTTCTGCCCCCCAGCCCTCCAGCTCTGTAGTTAGTTAGTCCCTGAGCAGTGATAGAGCCCCAAACCATGATCTGTATGTAGATTATGTAAAATTTGGCATTCCCCATTAAATGCCTGTTAAAAACTACAGTAGTTTATCTTTCTGAACTTGATTGAAAATATTAAAAATACCATTAATCTTATGTTATCTTGAAAATGGTAAAGTAGCTTTCAGGTTTTGTAGGTAAGAATGAGATTTTCTGATCCTTCGTTGACTTTCTTGCCATTTTTTTTCCTTGACATGATCTTCCCAATGTAACCCTAACTGTCATGAAAATCTGACCCTGAACTCGAAGGCCTGCCTCTGCCTTGTGAGTGCTGGGATTAGAGGCCTATGCCAACAGGCCCAGACAAGGCACAGTTGAGTGCTGGTTTTATCACTAATCCCCATGTTTTGATGAATTTCCATCATCACAGCTCCATGTCCATAACGTTTTAGTAAGTTTTCTCTCATATAATTTTTATGATTTAGCTTTGTAATTTTACCTTAAGATGTTTATTTAATAGAATTCGAAGGATGAAGTATACTTGAGGGAAGATGAATTATTTGTTTGCCTTTCCTCCCTCTTGCCATTTTGCTTATTTCTGTACTGGAATCTTAACTATTGCAATGGAAAATGCATCCTTGGCAAGACTCTCAGAAAAGCAGCCCCAAAGGTTAGTGAATTGTAAAAGAGCCTTGACTGCTTCTGAATCATCTACCTGGATGGAAAGGAATGGCCCCTGCCCTTAAGGAATGTATAGTCTAGGAGGGGAGAGACAACTGAGAATTTCTCTGTGGATTGTTCTTGAGAATGTTGAAGCTCAGATATGCTTTTATTCCATTAGGTCATTGTGTCCAAATAATCTGAATTCATCTTAGTAATAATAGCTTAAGAAAAATGTAGTGAGAGAGCTCACTGGAAAAGCTAGGCATTCTAAAGCACTTCTGGTTTTCGTTATACATATATCCTCAGGCCCTTCCATTAAAATGAATCGCGTTGCTATTTAACAAAACCATCTGAGAGGTGAGTTGTAATGACCTGGTGGAATGGTAAACTAGAAAGGACTCTGATTTGGGGGTGATAGGCCTGTCCCAAAGATTTTGTCGACTCAGTTACATGAAGGACAGACGGGAATGATCTGGGGGCACACCCTTATTTTCTGTGGCTCATTTTGGTTTCTTTGTCCGTCTTTTGCTTTGTTTCCTTGTTCTGTGATCTTGTGGTTTTGGTGAATGGAATTTTGGAGGAAAGTCCCAAGAAGTCTCAGCCATTCATTTTCTTTTTTCCTAATGTAAAGACTTACTACTGGCTGAGAGTCTTTCTGTCTTTAAAGGGCTGTTTCTTTTTAAGTCAATGTTGTAAGCTTATTTTTTGAAAATGTATTGTGTCATCTTGCGTTCTTATTTTGTTAATGCTGAAGGAACTTGTTTGTTCCTCAACATCCCTCAATGATGCCCCCTTGCTGGATTCCCAGAGCCTGTGAATATTTTACTGTTGTGGCAAGAGACCCAACAGATGTGAGAAGACCTTGAATTCTCTCCTGTTTCCAGTTGTTCCTGATAAATGACAAGGGAAGCTAAGGGCTTAGAGTCGGTAAGAGATGTGAGGATCCCAAGAGTCTGAAGTTATATGGCCACGAACAACAGAATGGTGTACTGAAAGCACATGGAAGCTTTCGCTTTGCTGAAAGGAACTCTCCTGCCTGCCTCTTAATTTACTGTGTGCGCGTGCATAGGTGCACCAGTGCATGCACTTGTGAAAGCCAGAGGTCAATGTTAGGTATCTTCCTGGATAGCTTATTTTCTGAGTCAGGTTCGCTCACCAAGCCTAGAGCTCACTGATTGGTTTGCCTGACTGGCTACAGGTACAGGATGCTATGCCCAGCTTTTTGCATGGCTCTTGAGAGAGTAAGCCATCTCTCAGTCCCTGTTATTGCTCTCTTAAGTTGAATAATTGATTTACAAATTAATTTACTTCTCAAATTATGTTGTTAAGCATTATAAGCTGTAAGTGCCTTTACTTGTTGTATTCTACACATTTTGCCATAAGAGATTTTCTGTTCTTACTCAATTTTAATTATTTTAATATATTAATTACAGTTTTTGTCCGTGGCTATTTAGAAGTGTTTGTGTATATGTATTCAATTGTATGTGGTTGTGTGTTTACATGTATGTGACCATGGAGAGGCCAGAGATTCAACCCTGGGTATGGTTACTCAGAAGCCATCTACCTCGCTTTTTGAGATAGGGTTTCTCAGTGGGACTTGGGGCTCACCCATTCAGCCAGGCAGGTTAGCCCAAGAGCCTCAAGTATTTGCCTTTCTGCATCTTCTCGCTGTTGGAATTACAAGTGTGGCTACCATGTCTGTCTTTTCATTTGGGTGTTGGGAACTGAAGTGAGGTCCTGATGCTTGCACCGTTAGCTCTTTGCTGAATCTGTGCAGCCCCAGGGGTGTGTTTTTATTTCTTATTGCATAGAGTGTTTTTTTTTTTATAATCTGAGGGCGTCTGAGTTTCACTATTTCTTTCTGTCTGTTGGATCTAACAGTTGTTGAAAGTTGTTTGTTGAGCTTTTCTGCTGTTAATGTTTTGGGCATGTTCAACTGCTCAACATCCTAACTACAGTAGTAATGGCATGGATTTATATAAGTGTTTAGAGTCAAAGAACTGTGCCCCAAGCAAGAGCATGGATTTTAATATAAATAAAATCTATAAAAAGTTAAATTTCAGCAGTGGATTTTACCAATTTGCCTTATAGTTTTTTTTCTTTTATGTGTAGTGAGGTTATGCTAATACAGGATGAAAGTGATGAAACTGTTAGTTTGGCAGTAAGCTATTTATCATTATGGTAGGACACATTCTTTTTGTCCGTTAATGTTTTATGTACTAAGGCTCATTTTAGTTTATGCTAAATAAAACATTGGTAACAGAATCATTTTTAATTTTTTATGGGTATACCTTAAGTTTTAAATTATCTGCCATATTTTAGAGATGTATACCATAAGCTGTAGCTAAGCAGATATTTAAAAGTTGCTCTGTCTTTGTCTATTAATTGAAATCTTTAGCTCATTTAGAGTTGCTGAAAATACCAGTGTATTTGAAGTAATTTTCTATAAGTATTCTCTTGTTTGTTTTCTTGCTTTGTTTCCTTGCTTGAAGATTTTAAAGGATTGCTATTGCATCTGTTCCATTGGGCTCACCTGTGCTGGATTGTGGGTTATACTTCCTGTGTTTGTCTTAGTAGTTACCCCACATCTTTTATTAAGCCTGAAATTGATGATTGTCATTCTTTCCCACAGTGTCAAGATATTAAAATGTTTAAGCTCTTGTTCTCCTCTCTCAGTACGTGCTTTTATTGTCCCTAATGGTAGAGCTCTTTTTGTTGTTTGTCTAGTTTTGCTAAGTATAAGTTTGTTTCATATTGCCATTTAAAAAATTGGCCTGACCTTTGTATTTAATCAATCTATATCTCAGATAATTTTTTTCTGCCCCCAAGAAGCTGCCTTAAATTTGAGGAATTCTGAAAATATCTTCATTTTTTTGTATATTTTACTTTTATTTGTAATTGATAGTTTGCTTGGTATAGATTTGTAGATTATGGACACTTCCCCCCTTTGGTTTCTTTTGTTTCTGCTCAAGTACTAAGGAGAGAATGTCTTGTGTCTTTTCTCCTTTGCTAACTTTCAGATCTTCTCTCTGTCTTTGGTCTCTACAGTCTTCTTCCTGTGACCCCAAGTGTTTATTTCCCTCTGTTAATTATGCACAATATTTGCTAGATTTCCAGATTTGAATTTGGTTTTGTAAATAATCATGGAGAATTCAGAACTATGCAAATGCTACTTTCTGGAACTTTAGTATTTTTTTTTTAACTTTTTTATTTACATTTTTGTTATTTAGACTGGACCTTCTTATTTTATATCATCTATTCTTTCTTGTTTGTTAGGTTTTCTTTTTTTCTTGAGACAGAATTTCTTTGTGTAGCCTTAGCTGTCCTGGAACTTGCTGTGTGAACCAGGCTTGCCTTGAACTCAGAGATCTGCCTGCTTTTGCCTCTTGAGTGCTGGGATTAAAGACGTGTGTGACCACTGCATGGCCATATTCTTGTTTACTAAGTCTATGCTATGCTCATTAGAGAGAGTAATTATATATATATATTTTTGTTCCAAAAACATTACTTTTGAATCTTCTCCATATGTTTGGTAGATCTCATTCCTCCATACATTGAAGCCTCTGTTTTATTTTCTGTTCCATAAGATATTTTCCTGAAGTAGTTTATCTGTAAAAGTTCTAATAGCTACGATGCCTCCAGATCCCTCTTTCTCTGTTGGCTATTTCTAAACATAATTCTCTATTGTGTGTGATGATTCTGATTATGTGCTTATGTAATTTTTACATTTCATCTGTGGAGTTTCATTGAGGCCTGGCTTGAAGTTATACTCCTTCAGAGGAAATGGCTTTCTGCTGTGTGTTGCCTGAAGTGCTCCCACCTCAAAATTTCTTGAAGTCAAATTTATAGCAAGTTTTTTAATGTTTTTTTTCTGTTTATTTTCTACATAAAATCCACGGTTTTCCAATTTGGCATGAAACACAGTGGCAAGCCAATATGAAGGCTCACCCTGGTTCTTCTGAATTATTATGTCAGTTTTCCCCTGTAGATGAACTGAATTAAAAAGTAAGTTGCCTTATCCCCCATCATTTAGAGTGGGCTTGTTTGGTATTTACCATTGCAAGGATATGGGAGTTAGTCATCTGAGCTGCATTCAGACTTCAACCTTGAGTGGGCTGAAGCCTTGCCTGGTGTTTGATATCCTGCCACATATCTCTGGGTTTTCTAGAATTCCTCAGGAGGATGCTTGCTTAAGAATGGACAGGTGCCCCTGCTCCTGATCCTTTTTTTCACTTTGATATTGGCCTCACTGATTCCGTGACTGGGTAGCAGCTCCATTGAATGCATTTCAAATGTGTTTTACTATTTCCTTAAGCTTTTAATGTTTTAGTCGAGAGGCTCCTTCAGGGTATCCCATCTGTTACATGCTAAAGAAAGGAAATGGAAACGAGTCAAGTCTTTTGTTCACATCAAATCACTATCTGTGTGATGGAAAACGTGGCTACCAGGAGCCTCTCAAATGCATTATTGTACGGATAGAATCATTGAGAAGAGACTTATCTCTGGTTTTGAATATTCAAATTATAGGAAAGGGACTCAGGTTAATCTTGCTTGGGTCAGATTTACTCCAGTAACACAGTTGCTTTAGGCTCAAAGATTAGGAATGTTCTGTGTTAATATGGAAGCTATGTTAACATGGAAACCATTGGATTACTATCAGTTTAATCTAAATTAAACAAGCAAACAAACAAGCAGGTTCTAGGTTTACAAAAGGTGCCAGGCAGATAAAATATCTTCTGCCATGGATGAGGGACTTAGAAGGATTCTTATATTTATTGGGGGTGCTTTTGACTACAATCAAAAAACAACGGCTTAAAAAACATAAGGACTTCCGTTGTTAACTCTTAGATGGAAAGCATTAGCTACAGTGATAGGCTCGGTATTATTCTTTTTACTTCTCATTTCCCTGGCATGAGTTCTTCTTTTTATACGCCTGTCCCTTCTGTTGCTTACAGAGTGCAGAGGCAGCTCCAGCCATTGTATTTATTAAAGCAGGGAGTGAGAGGTGAGGGCAGTCCCCTGAGCTCTGGTCTCATTCCTGTTTGTATTCCAAGGTGCTCCCTGCAGCAGTCTATGTTAGCTGGTCAGAGCTGTATCTCAGTCTCACTCTTAAGTTTCTCAGAGTTTGGGGGAAGCAGGCCTCTGTCTATGACATTGTAGTAAGAAGCAGTGAATCAGAAAGGTATGGGAAGGTCTTAGCGTGGACAACAGGGTACATCTTTGTGGCATATTGATTACACACCGAGGATCTTCTGTTGTCAGTGGCTGCTTGTTTGTTTTCTGGCCACCCAGACCCGAAATAACCACACAGAAATTGTATTAGTTAAAACACTGCCTGGCCTATTAGCTTATGCATATTTTTAGCTAGCTCTTATATCTTAAATTAAACCATTTTTATTAATCTGTGTATTGCCACATGGTTGTGGCCTACCGGTAAGTTTTCATCCAGCTTCTGTCTCCTGCAGTGGCTACATGGCTTTTCCCTTTGACTCCGCCTACTACTCTCTCTCTAGATCCTTTTTAGCCTGGCTATATTCTGTTAAGACATTGGCCAAAAGCAGCTTCTTTATTAACCAGTGGCAATAAAACATATTCACAACATGCAGAGGGAAATCCCACATCAATCCCACATGAGTTTCTGTCCATTAGTTTTTAATGTTTTGTCAGTTGAAGAGCAGTGACTTTGTCAGCAGTATCCATAAGAACAAACAGATATTTTTCTAGTTGAAGTTGTCTGTAAAATAACATCTGAAATAAATATAGGCAACTATATCTTCCGAAATGTTATTGTCTTAGTTATTTTTCTATTGCTATGCCAGAACAGGATAACAAAGCTATAAAAGCAAAACAAAACATTTTATTTGGGACTCACTGTTCAAGAGGGTTAGAACAATGCCCAGCACATCATAAATGTGTTGTCCTTACTCAACCAAATCACCATGGTGATCAAGATGTCCGTCTCCCTCTTTGGGTTCTTCCTCTGAGTTGGAAGAAGAACTATTTGACGTGTAGAGTTAGCCAGCAGGAGTATCTTCTCTAGGCACTGTTAGGTGTTTTAGTTGTTGGTGCATTGGAGCATGTGTGCACCAGAACTTTCCACTCACCTCCCTGTCTTCCACTGTCCCTCATCTCAGCTCGCTGAAGCTGGTGGGTGTCACCTACTTCCTAGGTGAGGGATGAGTTGACCAACAGTTTGTGAAACTTGAGTCGGCTAAAAATGGTAGCAACATGTAGAGCAGAGATTTGAGTCCAGGAGGCCATTTCTGAATCTTTCCTCTTTTCCAAAATTTCTTGCTTCAAAGCTCTTTGTGTTTGGCCCATTTTCTGTTGCCCCACCACCCAGCAGCAAATGTGTACTTCATCACCAGAAACCTTCAGGCATTTATTGTGCTTGTTGTCTTGTTTTAAACATCATGTACTATGCTGAAAGGTTGTGAGTCTTTCTAAAGAATGGACAAATAATTTAATGGCAGATGTGTAGGATGGTGTTTCAAACTCAGCAAAACAAACCAGGCAAGGAGAGAACTATGCTGCTTTGTTGTCTTAGAATTGCTGTGTTCTGTTGTAAGTCTGGTATGACCACCCTGGAGGAAGTGCTGTGTGAGGAAGTCTGAGCGCATAAGATAGGATACGGAAACCAGAAGACTGACTTTTGGTGTTCTGAAAACAGTTTGGCTTTAGGAGCTGGATGATTTGAATCCATCACTTGCTTTGTCTGCGAATACCAGCTTGACCTTCATTAATGCCCTTGACATATTTGGACCCTCGTTTCTTCATACATGATGTGATAGTATATTGGACTTGATAATAAAGCAAAACATAACTTCCTGCAAGTCTGTGCCATGCCAGGCCTGGGCCAGGAATAATTTACAGTGTGATAATGTTTGCAGTCATTCTTATCTCATGGTAAATCTTAATCTCTGCATTATGAAGGATTAGGCCTGGCATTTTCTTCTTGCTCCTCAGTTTTAAGAATCACACAATCTTCAAATTAGACTAGCCCATTTCTTTCCTTCATATTTATTTATGTGAGTCACCAGCATATGTATGCATTTATTAAAGTCACTTAGCCAAGAAGTTGAACCATTTTTCTATACTTACCCACAATGGGAATCTCTAACATAAGCAACGAAAAGACTGAAGTCAATGCTCCCAGAACCTCTACTTCACAGCTTCAAAGGACTTTGGCATGCAGGAAAGCAAAATGCCACATTGATAATATCAAAGATTTCATAGTGAGACTTAGAGTCAGCTACTACTCACCATTTACTAGAAGTGAATACTGTTTAAGTTTAGTTATTTATGCTGTAAATACCATTTCCAGCAGAGATGGTCTTTTATGTCTTAGAGGCAGACGGTAACTGTTCATTCCCATCTACTTATACCAGGAACATAATCCATTTACTTGCCACAAGCATTTGCTATAATTGCCCTAGAGTTTATGTAGTATCGTGATAGATAGGACCTAAGGAAAGATACAAGCCCATTCACTTTTCTAAAAATTAAGATTATGTTTTATGTTCTTTAAAGTTTCTGCATGAATTCATGCACGCATGAGTGGTATGCTCTTCTGAGTGGGTATGAACACCTGAGTGGGTATGCGCACCTGAGTGGGCATGTGCTCCTGAGTGGGTGTGTGCATCTGTGCTACTAAGTGGGTGTGTGCTCCTGTGCTCCTGAGTGGGTGTGTGCATCTGTGCTCCTGAGTGGGTATGTGCTCCTGAGTGGATGTGCACACCTGAGTGGGTATGTACACCTGTGCT